>JALIZH010011635.1:0-64856 GCA_030522465.1 Rhipicephalus appendiculatus | reverse complement strand
GCCTCGTTCACATTAGGGACGCCTCTGATAAGACAACTACTCAATTTTTTCAAAGAAAATTTGTGCCTCACATAACAACAATAATAATAATAATAATAATAATAATAATAATAATAATAATAATAATAATAATAATAATAATAATAATAATAATAATAATAACATTAATAATAATAATAATAATAATAATAATAATAACAACAAATATATTATTCTCATATGAGTATTGTGTTACTGTTGTTGTTGAAGAGTTTATTGTTTCACATTTGTTTTTTCACGGATGGATCTACAATGGATGAAAGCTCGTCTGCGGCTTTTCATATACCCGTATATAAAATAGAAAGAGATTTCCGACTTTCTCGAAAGACATCGTCTACAGCAGCGGAGCTTGTTGCAATATTACAAGCTTCAAAATTCATTGTTGAAAGCCAGCAAAGGCAAAACTGGGTAATATATTCTGACTCCAAAGGAGCGCTACAAATGATTAAGGATTTTTATTTTCATATAGATGATAGCATAATATATGAAATCTTAAAAACAATTACCATCGGTTATCTGGACGGCCATGAGATATGTTTTCAGTGGCTTCCAAGTCACGTAGGAGTGATGGGAAACGAAAATGCTGACAAATTAGCCACTGCAGCACACAAAGAAGTTCACTTGACACCAGTGCCCGTTTATTTCTCAGAAAGCAAGAAGGTTCTTTCCGAACTGCGCCACAAATTGTGCAAAAACGCATGATTTGACGAAAATACAAAGTCTTCACTCTTATATCAAATAGATCCGTCTCTCCGATTTACACCTAATCAAAAGATTGATAGACCATTTGACACACTACTGCACCGTCTACTATTAGGTGTTGCATACACACCTCACTTCTTATGCCGCATAAAAACAAGAACGTCCCCGCACTGCGACCACTCTGATCATGTCGATGCGTCAGAGGAGCATATCATTATTGAATGTCCGCGAATTGATGAACAACGCGCTCAACTGAGTGATCGATTGAACCGCCTCGACAGAAGACCATTTACGATTGGAAAAGTACTTGGACCATGGCCACATCCCGATAATCAAAGGCGCGCAGTGAGCGCCCTCCGTGATTTTTTAATGGACACAAATTTAATTAACTGTCTTTAGTTCTTATTACACCTTGCCACTATTTGTTCGGACTCTATCCGCGATGTGATCACAATATATGAACTGGACTACGCCCATATATACTGTGCTCATTCATTCGTTATAAGCCCTATAGTGTATATATGTACCAAGTGACTCTGATTATTTTTTTTCTTCTTTTATTCTTAATTTTTCGTATTTTTATGTTTATCTTGTACATTACTGTCATGATGTTGGGATAGCCTGCTCCAACGTAGCCTACCTTCCCATATTTTGTCAGATATATATAAAAAAAAAGTTTATTGAACTCTGCCGTAGGGATCGGCCGGTAGCTTGACCAACGACTCAGATCAACGGATCTTGCGGGCGAACGAGAAGCGCCATCGAGCAATGCGCGGTATACAGACAGACCTGCGATGTCGGAGGAGATGATGACCCACTATAACGTTCGTTTTTCTTCACTCTATTATTATTATTATTATTATTATTATTATTAATATTATTATTATTATTATTATTATTATTATTATTATTATTATTATTATTATTATTATTATTATTATTATTATTATTATTATTATTATTATTATTATATAAACGACAAACAGTGAGATGTTAGATGAAAGTAGCGCTTGTCCTGTTGTCTCGCTCTTGTGATTGTTTTCTGTGCGCTCAAATTTTCCCGTCAAATTATGCACCATCTCGCCGAGTTCCAAGTTTTGTTAAACAGTGAGTAGTTGTCTTATAAAGGGCGTCACTAACGTAAACGAGGCATGTTACTATTGATATTACACCAAGCGCACGTTTTCGAACAGCGCGTGATTTCATTGTTGGCTAAGTATTGTTAGCGAAAATAAACGTCTTCCGGGGGGCCAGAATTTGAGATAGATGCAAATAAATAGACAATATGAATATTCGGCTCGAGAGGAAATCTAATCCAAGAAAACAGGTGTTCTACACTGTTTCGATAAAAAAAGCACTATAGTAATGTCTTGTAGTTCGAGGATCCCCCTTCACACATGTAATATTGCGCGGCAGAAGTGTAGAATCGCACCAGCGTCGTACATTTGAATTGCACAGTGAGTGGCTGCTGTGACAACCGACCGATTCCCAAGTGCACAGGAATAAGTAATCAAACCGGCAGACGGCTGGAGGCGACGGGGCATGCCTGACGTTACTGACGGACTTTTTTAAATAAAGTTTTCTCTCTCTCTCTTTCTTATTATCAGCAACACCATCAACAAAGAGTGCAGCTACGCATTTGCGCTTGTAGCCTTCCGGATCGAAGAAAAAAGAATTATGTCCTAGCGAGCATTTTGCATGCTGTACTTACAAAAGGCACTGTAGGACAGTTTGAAACAATATATATGTTAAGAGCACAGACGTACCTTTCCTTGCGGCAGGGTGGATGTGTCCGCCGAGAAATTAAGCGAGGCTAGCGACTGTGAAGGTGAAGTGAACGAAGCTCGATTGCGCTAACGCGTTCTCCTCTTAAATTCTTTAATTGGTTTATGCGCGCTTCGAAAATTTCCTTACAGGTTATACGCGGAGGATAAAATGTTCTGTCAGTGCACGGATATATGAATGTTGCTCAATGTCTTGAATAATAAATAGCGCAGAAACTAACGAATTATGTTGAGCGATAACGGTGGTTTATAGCGAAATTAGGTTCAGTAGCCTTGCGTCATCTCTAAAGGGAATCGAGTGCCCGAGCTTCCGTGTCCCGAGCTTATCAGGGGACGCCCTTGTACTTTGCAAAAGAATAACTCTTGTGTGTATATAATGTACATAGTCTCTGTGAGCGTCTTATGCTGTGAGCTCACGCGCTAGCTGGGTAAGGGGCTGGGTAAGGCGGTGTGGCCTCTCCCCCTTACACTCTCTCAGCAATCATGTGATGACGTCGGGGAACGAGATTCTGCAGACGCATGCTGAACCAACGCGCTATATCCTATACTCCGTTTCACAAGCTGTTGGCAGTGCAGCCAAAGGTAGAGTTCTCTCGTCCAATCAGGGCTGTGTGAGAACAGCAAATAGTCCCTCAACTATTTTAGCAATCCAGAACCATTTTGCACACTACAGACGCATAACGTGACAGTATGGTACGGATTTATGTTTTTTAAAGCGTCCAAAGTGTTTTAATAATTCGTGAAATTAATAGAAAAAAGCCCGCATGGACGCGGCTGAGCGGAGGCTTGTTGTGAGGTGGTGATGCGCCGCTTTTCGGCAACATGGCGTCGCCCGAGTTGGTCGTGTGTCTGCAACGCGTCCCACAAACTGTCGCCGGTGAGCCATCCATCGATTGTGCGTGATTTTCCCAAGCTGGCGAAGCAGATAGCTTTAAACGCTAGCGCTTCGCGTCGAGTTCGGGGAAAGTGCAAGCTTGGATTCACTCGCCAAGAGGACGGAAAAACCTATCCAGGTGAGCGAGCGAACGCTTCATCGGTGGAAAGCGCTGGCGGGGAACGCGGGCAGAGTCCTACCACCGAACAAGCGTTTTATTGGAAAGGCCGTGATCGGGTGCAGAAGCTGGACGATTTTGAACTGAGCGTCTTTCGATGGGTGGTGTACGTCGTTTCTGAGAGAGGTGAAATTCCAATTATCGCCAAGGTGGTGCAGCGTTTCGAAGAGGACGAGATGCTACCGACCGTGTCCACAACGACGATGCAGAGGATGCTGAAGCAGCGTGGCTTCAAGTACAAGGAACGCTCTCGGAACGCATTTGTCATAGCAGCGAGGCGCACTGTGCAAGTCGCCGCCGGTTTCTGCGGAGCTGCAACGCCAAATACAAGTTGTGATGAGGACGATGAGATGTGAGCCCTCCTAACGGCCTCATGGCAATCACTGCGTGGTGCGTACAGGACGGGATCATTCAGTACTGTTGCAGTGAGAATAGCAAACATAAAAAACAAAAAAAAAACTTTTTTGATGTCGGAAAATAAAACATCGGATTGATTGATTCCATGATTCGCTCGTTAAATGACTCAATGATTCACATAAATTGATTGATTGAATGATTAAAGTAAATATTTTTTATACCCGTGGCGTAAACAATTAAAAAAAAAAAGATCTGACGTGACGAAAATTCACAGGAACAAGTCACGCTAAATATTAATAGACAAAGCCGGTTCTTTTGGAACGAAGTCGGCCCGTCCAAAAATAAACAGAACAGATCAAGATGGTGCCAAGCGCCACCTGCTACAAAATTAAAAAGTTAATTAGTACAGTACACATTTTTCCACGCAGGCGGGGTCACTTGTCAGATTCACGGAAGCGACATTCGCGTAGGAACACAATTATGTAGTGCGCTCTGTCGTGATTGGCTGAGGGCACACGTACCTTCCACTGTACTGCCAACAGCTTGTGAAACGGAGTATAGTCAGAACGCGCTGGCACGCGCTACCACGTTCGGGTCTGCGTTCGGGTCTACGTTAACAACAACATAAGAGCATAAACACAACACAAACTATAACACTCAATACGCAACATTAACGGAAACAGCTAGTCGAACCGATGCAAACGCGGTGTGCTTCGCATCGCCTCATGCTCCCCCTTTGGCGGGAGATGGTGTCATTTTTTTTTCGCGTACTTTTCGAATAATTACCGCCAAAGGCAAAACGTAGCAGTACCAACACGTGTAAAAAGCGTAGTGTTTTTGTTTAGGGGCGAAGCTCCTAAAGCCGCGGGTCTGTACATCCTTGTCTCTTGGTACGTGACCGCCTAGTTCTATGACAGACAGACAGACAGACAGACAGACAGACAGACAGACAGACAGACAGACAGACAGACAACGAACTTTAATGATGTCCTGAGGGACTAGCCGGGAAGGACCCGCTGGGGCCCTCGGCTCGCCGCTGGCTGCTCCCATGTCGGAATCGGGAGGCCATGCCTCTCCGCTCTTTCACGGGCCCTCTGGACGGCCGTTGACGGCGTACATGTCACGATTTTTACGGTAATAGTGGTCGTTTATCGTTGTAACACAGTAACATAGCGTAATACCAATCTTAATATAGAACTAGTGCATGAAACGGCCGCAAACGCACCATGAGCGGGCATGTAAGCAATGCCGTACATGACATGCGTTCCGTAATTTGCATGTAAGGACCTGCTGTTAGGAGCCTAAGCTCCTTAGGGTGTGGGTTGTTCCCTCCTCCTCCACCGTAGTAGTATGTATGTAGCCAGCCACCTCTAGTTCATGAATTGCTCAACAGATGGCGTTGTGTGTGTATGTCCGTTCAGACAATGTAGCTGGTCTACGAGGAGACATTGTACGGCTGTCGCGAACAGGTTAATTCACCTCAGCGTGTGTGTGTTATGCTTTCACCTAGGCTGTGGGACAAAGGTTTTTTTATTTTTTTATTTATCTTTTTTTCCTTCTCTAAGGCACCTGAGAGTTGCCCACCCGCTACAAAGGGCATAGCCACAATTCATCATCATCATCATCATCTTGGAAATAATATCACTAGATGGCGTTAGTGGTTTTAGTGGGATGGTGCTAGTTTTAGGGACAGACAGACAGACAGACAGACAGACAGACAGACAGACAGACAGACAGACAGACAGACAGACAGACAGACAGACGGACGGACGGACGGACGGACGGACGGACGCACGCCTCGCCCCACTCATCATCATTCACTCCGTGGATATGCTGTAATTTTTTTATGTTCGTCATAGAGTCATGTCACGTCATATCACATTTGGTATATAGTGTTACAAGAGGCCCCAGGGTCTCTCGGGTAGCGTGACGCGAGGGCCAACGGACTGGGCTGGGAACATCCAGGCAGTGGCAAGGCAAAATGCAGCCAGAGAAAAAAAAACGTTTAATTCAAAAAAGAGAGCAACATATGTACAAAACGTGGACAAAGAAGCCGCCCTCGACGCTAGATGCGCCGGCCTTTTATAGGCACTAGGAGGAGGAGGGTACACCTCCGCGGTTCGGACGCGTCAAGCGTCTCTGAAGGACGCGCCCAGTGTCTATGACGGACGCACCCGGTGTCTCCGACTGACGCACCCAGCGTTTCTGCGGGATACGCCAGCAAGGGAGAAAGCACTGCACAGGGGATCGCGTGTCCAACACATTAATGCCGCTAGGTTCTGAGGCACTTTCCCAGGTAGTTTTGCTCGCGGTGCAGCCTGTAGGAGCCTTCACGGTGGTGGGTCGCAGCACGCTCATAACAGCTTCTCCGCCGGGGTAACGTTGTCCCGATGTACAAGGGTCAGCAGCCACTGTCCGGAGGGATACATTGCGGAAATCCGTAGTGCACGTTGCTGGCGACGCTCAAAATCGCTGTCGGCTCCGCAGAGTCGGCCACGGGAGAATTGTCGTCCTGAACTCAGCACCATGATAAGGCGACACAAGACCCATCAAAACACACCACTTTATGGCAGGCTTCCCGTGTGACGGTTGTGAGCCTCAAAACGGTTCCGGTCTCGCTATTCACTTGCCGCTGCCGTGCCATCTTGATGGTAGCTTCACAGGAGGTACCTCGGTGAAAGCAGCCCGCAAGCGCCAGACAATTCACCCAGAGACCTACCAGGCTCAGTTTCAAACAATCAATAGAGTTGGCAGGCGAGAGGAACAAGAATCCACTGCGCAACGCATGTACCAGGACCTCAATTCTCGAAGTTAAATAAATACTTCTTCTTTTTTTACATATAATAACATTTCCCGAAAACTTTAGGACGTAGTTTGCAATACATTCAGACACTCTTACTATTCGAAGCAGCGACTTGCTGAAGCGAACAACGTTTTTGCCTGAAAAATTTTTTCTTTTTTTCAGTTGGTCGATGACGACGCCTCACCCTTTTCGATGACGGAGGAACTAAATGCGATTTCTCTACCGCAGAGCTACATCTTGTTCTAGAAATTTCTTCGCGGACAGAGTTTTCCTGCTCCGGAATTGTTCCGTCTGACTCACACTGCACCTCCGCAGACGCGGTACCTGTTCTAGAACTTCTAATGTCTAGCTTGGCAATGCTTTCTGGCGTACGGCTATCCGCGAGCAGCTGTGGTGCGTCGCATGCGTCTATCAAGGCAGGGGAAGCATAATTTAGCTGCCCAGGAAGTTCTCGTGCTTTTGAGCGGTTAAACGGGCAAACCTCCCCCTGTTCAAAACAAGTTCCCATTTTCATCAGAAGCATTTCTGATTTATTAGAGAATAGGTAGGAGTAGTCCGGTGGGAGTCTGGCCGAAACCGCAGCCTCAGTGGTGAACGCTCCGAAGGGCCCCTCGATATGGACGCGCGCTAGAGGCAGGCAAACGCTGCGCTCCTGCACCACCTGTCGTATCCATACACACTCGCCCGTAAAATCCTTGGCGCTGACATAACACGGATGAACGACATCTGTGGTGGCTGCGGAATCTCTAAGAACCCTGCAGCGTTTGCCGTTAACCCTAAATTCTTTCATGAAAGGCTTAAGCAGTCCTGAATTCTCAGCGTCGGCGCGGACGTAGGAGAATACTAGACGCTGATTACGGCAACCAGAGGCAAGGTGGCCCGGTTGAAGGCACTTATAGCACGTTATCGGCTTCTGCGCTTCGAACTGTTCGTTCTTTCCCTCGTTAATAGGAGCTTTAGGAAGCGTCTGCTCAAGTTCCTTCTCCGGTTCTGAACCTGTCGCGTTACCGTTGCGTCTGAAAAGCTTTGGGGACCTATTCTCCTCTCCTTGCGTCGGAAACGCGTCGTGCGTCCGCCCTTCACTTGGCTGCGATGCATGGCGCGACGCGTATTCTTCCGCGAGCTCAGCAGCTTTTTCGAGTGTGGTCACGTCGGGCCTGTCGAGAATCCATAAACGCATTCGGTCGGGAATCGTGTTGAAGAACTGCTCCAGGCAGAGGCACTGGACAACCTTAGCCATGTCTCCATAAACCCCCCGCGCTTTTTAGCCATTCAACGAAGTTGAGCTTCAAGTTGTATCCGAACTCAACGTATGACTCGTTTTTAGACTTAGTGGCTTTTCGAAAGCGCTGCCGAAACGCTTCTGGCGACAGGCGGTACCTCTTAAGAAGACTGGATTTTACAATATCATAGTCCTCATACTCCTCTGCGCTAAGCCTCCCCATCGCGTCCGCTACCTGACAAGGCAACACGGTTAACAGGCGCTGTGGCCATGACGCCTTAGGGAACTTCAATCTTTGGCAGGTCCGTTCGAAGTTTACAAGAAACATTCCAATGTCCTCTCCTACCTGAAAAGGCTGCATTAGATCCTTCATACTGAAATTTTCTCGTGCTTCTGAAACCGGGACGTGCGCTTCAACGTTAGCCACCTTCGCTTTCTTCACTTCCAGCTCTAAGCGCTTTAGTTCGAGCTCAAGCAAAAGTCTTTCTTTTTTCATCAGCACGCCTCCTTTCTTCGTTTGCCTGACGCTCTTTCTCATCAGCCCGACTCTTTTCTTCGTTTGCCTGACGCTCTTTGACAATTTGCCAACATTCGAGAAGCTCCTCGTCATCTGCTTCCAAAGCAAGTAATGCCTGAATGATCTGCGGCTTCCGCATCGCATTCCCCGCTTCAATTCCCAATTCTGCGCATAGCAATAACAGTTCAGGCTTGCGTAAAGAATTGAGATCCATGACTAGCTAAGGCAGTGAACCCTTCTCCCTATCTATTCTTTATCAACTATCACCAAGGCTATCACGCAAAGAGGGCTGAATATTGATAAAGAAAACCTGCCAGCTTTGGCTTTAAAACTATCCTTAAAAGCCTGGCAAATCTCAAAAGGGAAAAGTCCGACACTCACGTAGCTGCAGTCACGGGCTTCCTTCCGACGTCCACAGCTGAGCTGGCACAAGTTGCGAGGTCCACTGCAATCCCACCGCTGCCACCAGTTGTTACAAGAGGCACCAGGGTCTCTCGGGTAGCGTGACGCGAGGGCCAACGGACTGGGCTGGGAACATCCAGGCAGTGGCAAGGCAAAAGGCAGCCAGAGAAAAAAAACGTTTAATTAAAAAAAATTACACCATCTCCCGCTAAAGGGAACCATGTGTAGATGTGAAGCAGCGGGCGCTAACGCTTACACTGGCCGTGGCGTTGACGCTGGCGCTATCGCAGCGTTGCACAGGAGAGAAAACTGGGGAGGCGCAAAGCACGCAGTGATGGAGCGGTGTTTCCTACTGGAACATGCCAATCGCTGCTAATGGGCAATGAGAGACAGAAGATTCCGACTGTACACAGAGACCCGCAGTCGGCTTTTAGTTAACGCGCACGCTGCGAATTTTTATTGTTCAACAACGCACAGGAGAAATCTCCCACCGGCACCACCTTGGAGGTCAAGATCCATTGCCATATATACGCGATGGACAGTGAACGGTTGTGCAGCGCGAGCAGTCGGTTTTTTCAACCAAGAAACTCGCTAGCAGACGCTGCCTGCGTCGGCGTCACGAGGCGAGAGAGGGGGGAGCGTAGGAGAGGAGAGAGAGAGGGGGGGGGGACGCGCATGCGCAGTGGGGTGTGGACGCTGTGGGCAGGGATGCCTAGAGGAGAGAGGGGGGGGAGCGTAGGAGAGGAGAGAGAGAGAGGGGGACGCGCATGCGCAGTGGGGAGCCCAGGCAGGGGATGCCTAGAGGAGAGAGGGGGGGAGCGTAGGAGGGGAGAGAGAGAGGGGGGACGCGCAAGCGCAGTGGGAGCCCAGGCAGGGATGCCCAGAGGAGAGAGGGGGGAGCGTAGGAGGGGTGAGAGAGGGGGGACGCGCATGCGCAGTGGGAGCCCAGGCAGGGATGCCCAGAGGAGAGAGGGGGGAGCATAGGAGGGGAGAGAGGAGGGGAGGCGCATGCGCAGTGAGGGTGTGGTTGCCGCGGGGAGGGATGTCTAAGGAGAGAGAGGGGGGAGGAGAGGTTTTTTTTTATTTTTATTTTTTTTAAAAGGGTTTGCGCATGCGCAGTAAGGGAGGCCACGCCGCACACCACCACCGGATTAAGCTTCGCCATAAGATGCTTCACATCTAAAAGAGAGCAACATATGTACAAAACGTGGACAAAGAAGCCGCCCTCGACGCTAGATGCGCCGGCCTTTTATAGGCACTAGGAGGAGGATGGTACACCTCCGCGGTTCGGACGCGTCAAGCGTCTCTGAAGGACGCGCCCAGTGTCTATGACGGACGCACCCGGTGTCTCCGACTGACGCACCCAGTGTTTCTGCGGGATACACCAGCAAGGGAGAAAGCACTGCACAGGGGATCGCGTGTCCAACACATTAATGCCGCTAGGTTCTGAGGCACTTTCCCAGGTAGTTTTGCTCGCGGTGCAGCCTGTAGGAGCCTTCACGGTGGTGGGTCGCAGCATGCTCATAACAATAGCCAGGAAACGAAACGGCTGCGAGCACGCCATGAGCGTGGCATGTAAGTCATGCCGCACATGACATCCGTGCCATAATTTGCATATAAGGATCTGTTATTTGTGTTCGTCATACAGTCATGTCACGCCATATCAAATTTGGTATATATCCAGGAAACGAAACGGCTGCGAGCGTGCCATGAGCGTGGAACGTAAGTCATGTCATACATGACATACATGTTATGATTTTTATGTTAGTACTTGTCATCTATATTTGTCACGCAGTAACATTGCATAATACCAATTTCAGTATATATCCAGTGAATGAAACCGCCCCACGCGCACCATGAGTGTGGCATGTAAATCATGTCATAAATGGCATACATGTCATAATTGTTAATACCTGCTATTTATGTTCGTCATACACTCTTGACAATGAATGAATGAATAAACTTTATTTGAAGTCCGGCTCCTTCGGGCGAGGCGGGGGGAAGAGGGGATTGCCCCCCTGTTCCGTCCCACTCTCCGTCAATGATGACGGTGCCTCAGATGACGGCGGGAAGTCCTTGGACCCGGGCGGCATCTTCGGCTTGCCGGACGGCCCAAAGCTGGTCGGAAAGCTTGTCGCTAAGCCTCAATATTTTTGGTATATCTTAAACTAAGAAACGGCCGCGAGAGCGCTAATAATGTGGCATGTAGATCATACCGTTCATGACATAAGTGTCATGAGTTTCATGTTATGACCTGTCATTTATATTCTTCATGCAGTCATGTCATGCCACAGCAACTTCGGAATTTCATACCTTCAAATCTGTATGCCATCTCGGACACTTTTCGTATGACATCACTCAACACATAGATAGCATATAAGTCATTGATTGTAATTAACCCGAGCTCCTAAATAATGAGAACAATAAACAGTACAAACCAATGATATGAAATTGTTATCTACCACCTTATCGTAACTGTTCACATTGAAACACTATATGTACTGTACTACATATGTGCTTCTACACTGAGAGCTTAATTCCCCCATAAGTTTAAATTAAATGGTTAGATTAGTGATAAATATTTATTACGGTTATGAAATTCCTGATGCTTCATCCACATAATGTACGTCACATCTGCAGACTTTTGCTGAGTTTTTACCATGATCAACGTCCACTTTCTCGTCGATTTACCGACAGGTGATTCTTTTACCCCTGTAATGCTGCTTTCCTGCACTATCGATTTGGAAAAGCTTTTCAGGAAAAAATCCACCCAGCGTAATCCCACGAAATTGCAAACACAAAGACAGGTTGTCCTACCGTACATGCCACTAGAGTGCAATTAGCGAATACGTTATCGTTGCGCTACAATTAGCTTTTCAAAAAATCACCCCATACATTTTCAATGGATGCAAAAAAGTGTTTCGGGAAAAAAATCCAGCCGGCCGATTAAAACTAATCGCGTTGTACCACATAAGGAGGTTGTCAGCATTAAGTGCCTGAAGTGCAATTAGCGAAAAATCAGGCATTGCTCAGTAATCATTTTTTGAAGAACGCTCCCCATAGAGTTACGCCCAGCGCTTCCCCTTGGGGTTGGCTTTGCCGGACTAGTCGATGTCCCAGATTGCTGGACATGAGCAGCAATCAAAGAATATCAAATAAAATGTGGCATCACAGCCGAAGCGGTAACGACATCGGGCTTTTACGACATGGCGCGAAATTATTATACCTTGTGGAGGTGCGGCTCATTTAAGTTGCTTGAATAGCTGCGCGATTTTTTTTTCGTCTTTAGGGCTGGCTAATATCCGTATGGGAAAGATATGGAGGACTAACAAGAAATATTTGAGAAGTAACCTTACTATATTAGCCTAATATTGTACTTGTAGTATAGAGTAATATGATTTACATATAAAAGAATATGGTGATACAACGTCCCGCGAGGACAATGATTTGAATATCTCACGTTGCCCCAATCAAGGAAAAAGACTGGATCGAGGCAGCAGCGGTGAAAGGGTCGCTTCTGCGCAGGGGCGGCACCAAGATATTTTTACCATAGGGGGGACTCACGACAAGTGAGTGCCTTCGGGGGAGCAGGGAGGCGGAGAACTTATGTGCGTTAAGTTCTAATAAATATATTGCCTCTTAGAGGGGGCAAAGGGGGACAGGTAGCGGAATCTCCACCCCCCCCCCCCCCCGCCCCTCACACACACCCCACTGGCGCCGCCCTTGCTTTTACGGCGGTGCATAGCACAACGTTTTTTTTCTCTTTTTGTTTGTGTGTGTGTGTAGCGTGTCACATTCACCGCTACGAAGGACGAAACCAGGACAGTCATGCGCGCCAGACGAAAGAAAAAAAAAGGAGCGCAGTCACATCAGCGGTTATCAACAGATGCTGTGAGATAGTTCAGCTAGTCTGTGGTGTCACGGCACTAAGCAACATATACACAGAGAAATAGCCTACGAAGGAATGTCCGAAGCCACTGCGCAAAAGTGAGCGATGCTTTGTTGACCCGAGAATGCGCGGAACTCAGCACAAGTCTTCCTATAAGCAGACTGCCTGCATACGTCTACCACCGTAATGGAGATCAACAAAAAAAATATGGCAATGAACTGTTTATCCAAACACCAGACAAGCCGTAAAGCAAACAAATTGTTTGTTTGTCCTATCACGTTAAAAAAACCGGCAGATCCCACGCACTGTGGGAATCGATGTAATGCGAAGCAGCCAGCAAGAAGCAAATCATGCTTTACATAATATGCATGCCACTATTTACATGTTAGGACCTGTCATTTGCGTTCATTATACAGTCGCGTCGCGCAATACATATTTTGGTGTATATAAAGCTAGCAAACTGTACCCAAGTGCACCATGAGCGTGGTATGTAAATGGCATTGTAGATGACATGCATGCCAAGATTTTCCTGTTACCACCTGCCACTTATGTTCGCTAAATTTTTTACCTCGAATCGCAACGAGACGCGTGACCAATCTGCCTTCGTTTCACATGCGTTCGTGTTCTTGCGCTTTGCGCATCGTGCAGACGCCATCCGCGTTCCAGCGTTTATACTGACGGACACATTGTCAATTCCCAAGTGCGTTCCTCGAACGCCTGTGCCGACTGAGACGGGGTCGGTAAGAATGAAACGTGATGCGCGCGTCTCCCACCTTGCATGATTAGAGACGCCGGGCACAGCGATGCTACGCAAGCAAAGCGCGAGCGCTGTAGAGTCCGACGCGACCGGCGTCCGTTTGCGCGCCCCGGCGCCCACCTGGCACCGTGCCGAGTCACGGCTGGTGGGACGGATGGACGGACGGACGTAAGCATGAGATATTAAACGCTTTCGCCTTAAAAATTTGGTGTATATCAAGCTAGCAAAACGGCCAGGCGAGTGTCGCGAGCGTGACATGCAAGTCATGTTGCCCATGACATGCCATGATTTTTATATTACCACTTGTCATTTATGCTCGTCATACAGTCACGTCACTCAATAGCAAATTTGGTGTACATCAAACTAGCGAAACGGCCCCGAGAGTGTCATGAGCGTGGCATGCAAGTGATGTTGCCCATGACATGTCATGATTTCCATATTACCCCTTGTCATTTATGCTCATCATACAATCACGTCGCTCAATACCAAATTTGGTGTATATCAAGCTAGCGAAACGGCCACGAGAGTGTCATGAGCGTGGCATGCAAGTCATGTTGCACATGAGATGTCATGATTTCCATATTAGATGTGAAGCATCTTATGGCGAAGCTTAATCCGGTGGTGGTGGTGGTGGTGGTGGTGGTGTGCCGCGTGCCCACCCTTACTGCGCATGCGCAAACAGTTAAAGAAAAAATAAAAAATAAAAAGCTCCTCTCCCCCTCTCTCTCCTCTCGGCATCCCTCCCCACGGCAACCACACCCTCACTGCGCATGCGCCTCCCTTCCTCTCTCCCCTCTTACACTCCCCCCCTCTCTCCATCCCTGCCCGCGGCGTCTAACTCCCCCTGCGCATGCGCGTCCTCCCTCTCTCTCCTCTCCTACGCTCCCCCATCTCTCCTCTACGCATCCCTGCCCACGGCGTTCACACTCCCACTGCGCATGCGTGTCACCCCCTCTCTCTCCTCTCCTCCGCTTCCCCCTCTCTCGCCTCGCGACGCCGACGCAGGCAGCGTCTGCTAGCGAGTTTCTTGGTTGAAAAAACCGACTGCTCGCGCTGCACAACCGTTCACTGGCCATCCCGTATATATGGCAATGGATCTTGACCTCCAAGGTGGTGCCGGTGGAAGATTTCTCCTGTGCGTTGTTGAACAATAAAAATTCGCAGCGTGCGCGTTAACTAAAAGCGGAGTGCGGGTCTCTGTGTCCAGTCGGAGTCTTCTGTCTCTCATTGCCCATTAGCAGCGATTGGCATGTTCCAGTAGGAAACACCGCTCCATCACTGCGTGCTTTGCGCCTCCTCAGTTTTCTCTCCTGCACAACGCTGCGATAGGGCCAGCGTCAACGTCACCGCCAGTGTAAGCGTTAGCGCCCGCTGCTTCACATCTACACATGGTTCCCTTTAGCGGGAGATGGTGTAATTTCTTTTATCACTTGTTTTATGCTCGTCATACAGTCACGTCACTCAATACCAAATTTGGTGTATATCAAGCTAGCGAAACGGCCGCGACCGTGCCATGAGCGTGGTATGCAAGTCATGTTGCACATGACATGTCATGATTTCCATTTGACCACTTGACATTTATGTTCGTCATACAGTCACGTCACGCAGTACCAAATTTGGTGTATATCAAGCTAGCGAAACGGCCGTCATTGCGCCATGAGCGTGGCATGTAAATGATGTTGTACACGACATGCAGGTCATGATTTTCATATTACCACCTCTCATTTATGTTGGTCATGCAGAAATGTCTCATCGTACCACTTTCTGGATATATCAAGTTAAGAAAACGGCCTCAGGAGCACTATGACCAAGGCGTGTAAATCATACTTTTCATGACAAGTTAGTCATGATTTTCATGATATGACCAGTCAGTCATGTTTGTCATACAGTCATGTTATGCCATACCAATTTTGGTTTAAATCCCATAAACGATACGGCCAGGAGAGCACAAAGTCGTAGGCGATAGATAGATAGATAGATAGATAGATAGATAGATAGATAGATAGATAGATAGATAGATAGATAGATAGATAGATAGATAGATAGATAGATAGATAGATAGATAGATAGATAGATAGATAGATAGATAGATAGATAGATAGATAGATAAGCTCAATGTCGCCGAAGTTCGCTAACAAATGCTCCGCATTTAAAATTAAAAATATTCGCAGAATATCGTTGAATTTTCCGTTTGTGTACTGTGCGATGTCAGTGCACGTTAAAGAACACCAGATGGTCAAAATTTCGGGAGCCCTCCACTACGGCGTCTCTCATAATCAAATCGTGGTTTTGGGACGTAAAACCCCAGATATTATTATTATTATTGAATTTTCCGTTTTGATTGTTTTTCCGCACCTGACCGAGTCGCGCTTCAATCGCATGCAGTGCTTTGATGTGGCTGGAAAAAAGGTGTTTGACCGCTTGGGGTTCCAGCTTTCGCGACCGACATGAATTTACCTTTCCTGTACTTCAGGTGAGTGCTTTTCGTGAGAACAATGGATTGACAATACGCGGCGCTGCAGGAAATTTAATCTGCCAGTTAATAACATGAAGACGCATTTAGGGCCAAGCGCTGCGATCGAAGATAGGTGGCGCGGATAGGCAGTTAAATTTAATGTCACTGTAACGGGGAAAGTACCGCGTTCCTTCTCCCTCGCCGCCACGCGCTCTCGGCGGGCTTCGCCACATAAAGGGTCCAGCTCGCTCGCCTCGCTAGTCTCGGGGCGCTCGCGGCCGTTTGATTCAATGGATATATGCGAAAATTTCTACGACAAGATATATCTGTATGACGAATATGAATGACAGGTGGTCACATGAAAATCATGGCGTGAATTTCATTTATAGCATGATTTACATTTCTTTATCGTGTTAGTACGGGTGCGTGCGCGTTTAGGCAATTTAAATTACCGCTATTTAATTCTTAGTCAGTTAAATATAGACCTCTCCCGGGGTACGTTACAGCGTGACGTCACCGGTGCACGTGCAAGGCGGCGGCTGGCAAAACACACCCGCTGGTGGCTCAGCGTGGTACAGTCACGTGGTGCTTGTGGCAAGCTTTTTCTTTTTAACCTTAAACTTCATCTTAATGTGGCAAGATTATATGTGGTGTGTGTCAGAGAACATCTAGGTGTGTGGTAAACTGCGTGACGAAAGACTTACCACGCTGGCTGGCTGCTTACATGGAGAAGTGAACACACGGGGCGGCCTGTGTAAGGAACAGCGGCATCGTCTTCGAAAATGTGCAGCGTTTATTGTGGCGTGTAGTGTGCGTTGAAAGGCATCGACAATATTGGTTCCTCTTTACGGACGGTGAAACTGAGAATAGTGTGTGGTGTGTGAATAACGATGCGTTTTGTTTGCGAAAACTATGGCACTCGTTGTGGGCCGGTGGCAGTGACCGGTTGTCGACGGAACATCACCATTCGACATTTTAGTCAACGTAAAAATGCATTTGACGCGATCATCTGCGAGTGCGTACATCTCAGTGTTTGTGCTACGTGCAGAAAAAAGAAGTGCATGATCTCCGGACTGAAAGATACGACTACGCATGAGCTATTAGCATTTTTTAGCATTGCCGAAGCTGCACATAGGCTTCGCCAAGGCGAATACGCAACCTCAATAAAGGTATAACTCCTATTATCAGACACCTCATACGTCTTAATGGAAATAGTGGAGATTATTGTTTCTCATATACTTGGTACCTTTACGACTCGATCTTTGTGAAGTGACTTACTGAAATACAAATAGACGCAAACCTTCGAGGAAGAAAATTAGAGACAGAACAAGAAAGGGCGTCACTCGCAACTAACTTTATTCTCAGAACATCAGCGACTTTTATAGCCGTAGCAATTCTGCGCGCGCACATCGCCTCACATGCTCGTCAAAAAACACTCGATAAGATTGACAAGAAATAACAAAAAAAACGATTAAACGAGAAAAGATTCGACGAAATCAAACTCACCACCACGCAGAGCAACAGAAGTGTCACTAACACATATATCTCTCTTCTTTTTAATATAGTATGCTTCCATGATTTCACGCGCTAATGTATCATTACTCTTTCCAAGAACGGAAACACTGGAAAACCCGGGCTCACACTTACAGGAACCACAGTGCACCGGCAAATGTGCCGAAAGTTTATTTTTCATGGAAAGTTCATGCTCCCTAATTATGTCATTTATGCACCGGCCTGTCCGGCCGACGTAAACCCTACCGCAACTAAGCGGGATCTCGTACACCACGCCAACCGAGCAGGCGACATACGGCCTTGCGTGCCTCTTCCCACACGGGGAGGGCCTCGGTGCAGTGGAAATTCGTGGGCACAGGCTCGCCAACTTGCGGGGCGCCGAGAACACCATAGGTACCTTGTACCTGTTAGCCACATTCTTAAGGTTGTGAGCAACCTTGTGCACATATGGCATAACCATGGGCCTTTTTTCCATCGGCTGCCTGTTTCTTCTCGATCCCTTCAGTTTTTGAAGGAGGGTTTCTGAGACTGCAACGACGACAGAACTAGGGTAGCCAGCTGAACACAGCCGCGTGACCTGATTACTGAAACTTTCCTGCATTCTATCGGGCAAGATTTTACCAGTGCTTCTTCCAGGCACCTGGAAGCAACGGCCCTCTTGACAAGTTTAGAATGCGAAGCATCAAAAGGTAGAAGTGCCTTGCGTGAACGCGGACAATATGCCCAACATATGTGCGTCTCCGAGAAAGTGAGACTCAGGTCTAAAAATTGCAACACGCTGCCAACAGGAAGTTCATGCTTGAAAACAAGTCCCTTGGCATTTTGTCTAAAAAGAGCTAAAACCTCATCCACTGAGTTAGTGGTTGTCAAAGAAGGGTTAGCTTTAAAAACGACTAAAAAGTCATCTACATACCTAAAAATCTTCAGCTTCGCATGGTCAATAACCTGAGCCACTTCTCTGTCAAAATATGTCAAACTTCTCGCTGAAAAATATGTTACATAGGACAGGCGCCACGCATGAACCCATGCAGATCCCTTTTACTCTGAATATAAAACTGATTATCATGACACACGAACGTCGAGCACAGATAAAACGCGAGCAACGTCATAAAGTTGTCAAGGGAAATGCCAGTAGCGCTCTGAAAGGCAAGAACACCATTCTGCTCAATGCAGTTTCTAACCACTAAAAACAACTCTGCGTGGGGAACCGAATAAAACAAATCTTCAACGTCAGTAAAAAATGCATTGCCACCATCGTTTAAGCCTATTAGGAACTGCGCAACATCATTTGACTTCTTAACAACAAAAGGATCATCCACAACAAGCACATTCAGATGCTTCAGTAAAAATTTGCTTACATTCTGTTGCCACGATTCCCGTTCGCTGACAATACACCTGAATGGCATGTCGACCTTATGAATTTTTACACTGAAAAACACAGACAGCGCGGCTCGCTTTGAGGAACTAATTGCTTTTTATAGCAATCAGTTCCTTTTATTAATTTGTGAAGTGACAATGCGCATTACAAGTTTGTGTATCAGGTCTAAAGGAGCAAAGTAAGCATGCAAACATGTTGTAGGCATCAGATGCAGCGGGGTAACTGCGCAAGAAATTATGTATATAATTAAGTCATCTGGTTTAAAATCGCATAAATTTTCAGTGGGTTATGAGGAACGGCGTAGGGGAGAACTTTTTAATTTTCTCGGGGAATTCGTTAACCTCAGCCTAACGCTCGGCAAAAAGTGTTTCTTTGTTTGTTTTCTCTTTTTTTTTCATTCATGTCCGAGCAGAATTTTGCACAGTAAATGCATGAAAATCTTATGCGTGACCTCGCGCACAGCAGCTCAAAACCATGCCGCCGACAGTGCTGTACCTTGTTTAAAACTGCAGTGCACATATCGCGACGGAAATTGAGTACGTTCACATCCATGCCATGCAAATATTTCTCAAAAGCGCCAGTCGCCTCGAACATGCAGAACGTTTGCTTTCGTAGAGGATAAGATTTTTTTATGGCTGCCATCTACGACGAGCGATTCGCCACTTAACCTAACAGAATCATGATTTAGGCAGTGACTACACTTCCGGCAGTACGGCTGTTGTGTTTCCGCGCTCTTTTCATTGGTCTTGTGTGTTCTCGCTGTATAGATAGGAGAATTAAGTAGTATGCACAGGTCTGGGTTGTGGCATGAAGAAATAGAAATTATAATAAAATCGCCAGGCCTGCGCCGGACACTCAGCATAGTCACAGTGAAGGCTCGAAAAGCAACCTTTCTAGAGCCCGTTTTAGACTCTCTTTGGGCAACTAATACAAGTGCACATGCAGGTACCCACTACGCCATAAATCATCGTAATATCTATGCCCCCACTATGACATTTTTCGTAATTCTGCGGAGAACCGGGGTACCAGCTACTCGTCTGTAAGCCATTATGTGCACTTTTTTAATGTTGTAGCTCATGACCATGAAGGATTATGACTCAGCACTTTGTAGTGGGTGGGAAGCTTTAAACCACACACTCGTTGCGCAGTGCGAATTGTGTGACACCTGATGGTTATTTTACTCTTCTAAGACGTTATATTAGATATGTTAACGCGATTCCTTGCCCGACATGGTGCCTTTATATAGGTGCTCTCGCGAAGGAGTTTCAAGGAGTTTCTCGCGAAGGAGTTTCAACCAGCGTCGCTCTGTGGTAGAATACCCGACTACCATGCAGAAAGCCCGGGTTCAAATCCCATCGATCCTAAAGATTTGTTTATTTCGCGCGATAGCGGTTACGGACACCGGCGGAGGCGGCGGCAACTACGGCGTCAAAATCATCTGTTGTTGTGACCACATAACAGCTTTCGCTGTAAGAAATGAAGAAATGAGAAACTAAGTGCTGATGTCATCTCACAAATTTCAATTCATTAGGGAGCCGTCCTCGTAGTCAAGCGTCATAATTTCTCATTTAGGTACGAAAAACGAAGCATGAAGCAGACACCTACGTTTCCATGCACGAGCTCTGTTGTGGAACGCCGGTACGACTTGCCTACGTGGATTCGAGCGCAGCACGAGGTGTGTACTTACCCCTTGGGCAGTTCGCGCGGCCTCATACCGCAGTAACAGCTGTGTTTCCGCCAGTGCGGCTGAACCCACCAGCTGCTACTGAAGGTTGGTGTGTTTATTTCAGCTGTTTTTCCTCTTATGACTACGGCTGTCATACGAACTGTAGGAAGTCTGTCATTTACGGACTAGAGTTCAAAACAGCGCTAACTTAGGAGGACCAGTAAAACAATTACACAGAAAACAGCGCTGACTCACCACAATGTTTATTCAACCACAGTCACCCAGTATATTGCTGCGCAGACTGTAGCAAAATAAACAAGCAATGATAAAAATAGGTGACCAAAGAATGATAAATAACCAGCCTTTCAAACATCGCCACTGCGCACATGGCGCGCACAAACGTGCGACAGTAAATTTATTATTTTTTTTTCGATAAAACATTCGAAGGCCTGATAACGCAGTTGAATTGTAGCCGAATACAGTGCATTATTAATTAGGCATAAGACACATAAAAATGATTCTTCGTGTGACAGAAGGGTTACGTCCTTCTGCTCCGGATCACAAGGCCACGTGTTTAAATCCTCTTCGTGGGGGCCGCGTCAGGAGTTGGACGAAGCGAAAATAGATTTGGGCACCACACCTTGGGTGACACGTCGAAATATTAATACTTAATAGATAGTAAGTAAGAAATTGTTCAATTAGGTGTTTTTCAAAACACACACACACATTGCGTAGCCTAGACACCTCTGAAGCTTTGAGTATTTGTCGTGTCAGCGTTTAACGATGGCATTTTACAACAGCAAACCACTGAAAGTAGGGAACAACGCAGCTGCTCTCGGCAGTGCGGGAGAGGCTAATCACGCCTAAACAGCCCAAGGTCACGTGACCTGAGTAGATACGTTACGTAGGACGTCGCTGTCGATTCTGGCTTTGGCAACAGTGAAGCTGGCAAAGGGGAACCGCGCAGACACGACGCAGGTTGCTTCCTCCCCCCCCCCCTCCCCCCAGTGACACCGGCCAACAGTTCATACTGGCAACATAAAGATACTTATGCAATACCAGGCAGGACTTTGCCTTTCATTCAAATCGTAGAGCGGTCCTTTGGCGTCGCACGTAGCGTTTTTACTCACGTCACGGAACACCGAGCTTTTGAGGCGTAAGTAGACCCTTCCGAGAATTGCATACCGAAGAGGCCAGGCGACACCGACGAAACGCCGAAAGTGTGCTGTTTTAGCCGCTCACATGGAGACCGACCCGTTTCGCCTATAGACTTTGCCGCAAGACAGGGATAGCGAATACACGACCCTGCCAGTGGAAGAAACGAAGCAATACCGTTTTTGACTCTTGCAAGTTCAGTAGGGAGCACGTGGTTTGACGGCCCCACTCCACCCGGGTAGCATCTCTGGGGAAGAAAAAACTGCATCTATAAGGCATCTGGTAACTATTCTTCTGAGGTTGCACGACACACTCCATATACGAGATCAAAAGAAAATTTCTTTTGGCACGTCGTCCGTCGCTTACACGGTTTCGAGCGGGCTTCTCTGGACTAATCTTCGTTCCTTGTAGCAGTCATTCGCCAACTGCTGTCAAAATGCTCAAAACAAACACAGCGTTAGGAAGGCGTTCAGCCTGCTTAACTAAACTGAATATAATTTCGTCGTTCCAAGACTTTCGCAAAGCGCGTATGGGAAGTCTTCGCAATAGCCTGCTTGTCAACTTTTCCGTGTGCAGAACCAAAAGGGAGCAATTACTTCCTAGCTCGCGGTTCACAATTCTAACAATCATGGTCACAACAGAGCACCTCGAGACTAAATCCGATATTCTAATAAACTCGCCGTCATGAATGTCTTTTACATTGCTTTGAACTCTCGTCTACCGTACCAACTCATGCAAGCGTATACTTTAGCGGCTTTTATTTACATATCCTCACCCTCCAATTTGGCTAAGTTAATCGAGCAGCTGGTAGCTTAGTCAAAGAAATCGGCAGAAAAAAATAGCAATCTTACTTCCTGAGAAGTGTTGGGGCAGGGTGGGTTTAACGCGATTGCGTTAAAAAGCTCGTTTCGCAGAAATTCCGTTGCCGTCGTCGGTGTTGGTGTCGGCATCGTTGGTTGTGAGTGAAAAATCATCATCTTGTCCATGACCGAAAAAGTAAGAAAGATCCAAACAAAAATTAAAAAATTAAAAACTTCGGTCCGAGTGAAAATCGAACCCAGGCCGTCTGCGGCCTGGATTCCCAGAATCCCGCCAGGCGTCGAAACATGTGAATTGCGCAACGAGTGGGCGTTTTAGAGGCCCCCCCATTACAAAGAGCTCAAACATATCTGCGCGTGTTGCCTTACGGACGCGTAGTGGGCCCTTCGCTGATTCGCAAAAGCAACAATTATGGCGCAGTGGGCACTTAACAACTTTTCTTGCAGTAGACATTCTAGGACAAATTGAAACGGCCAATATTACGCGCACAGTCCTTCGTTTCCTTGAGGCACGGTTGAGGCGTGCACCGCGAACCGAAGCCAGGTTAGCAATGAGCAGGCGATGCGCACGGGACCCGATTACGCAGGGGCGTAGCCAGAAATTTTTTTCGGTGGGGGGGGGGGGGGGGGGGCACCTCATTGATTTCGGGGGTGGCACCGCCTTGAAATGGCCATTTTTCGCGCTGTGTGCCATGGCGAAAAAAAATTTCGGGGGGAGCACGTGCCCGGTGTGCCACCCCCCTGGCTACGCCACTGTGATTACGCTATTGCGTTCTACTCTTGAAGGCGAAGTTCAAGCGTCCTTCAAGTTTTTTTGTGATACAGCTTTTCAAGAAGATAAGACAGGTGGTGACAGCTTCTCTTCAAATATACATGTGATCGCTTCTTTAGAGCAAGGCTTAAAGATAGGAATTGTTGCCCTTAAGCGTCATCATAAAAAAAAGTCACAATTTCACCGCAAGGGTGAAGCAGTGAATGCGATAGCAACAAATTGTAATGTTAATCGAAGTGAGGCTGGCAGCTAACTCTTTTGGATCCGGTGTCACGCAACTCTACAAAATGCTGGTTTAAGAGCATACGGCCGCTCCAGGGACACTGTTCGCACAATGTCCTCGCGTTGAGAGCGGAGCGCGTAGGAGCCAGCCGCCCGTTGTCGGCTGCTGAGATTGCGAGATAACGACGACGAGCGCTCGTAAAACCGAAGGTCATGAGGGACACCCCCCCCTCGCGTCTTTCCGCGCTTGTTAAAGCCGCGCAGGGTGGGCCGGCTCGTTTGATGTCCGCTTCAGCGGCGTTTGTCACCCCCGCTCCCGCACTGTTACCCGCGGGTATTTTTCTTCGTGGCATTTACTTATATATATATATATATATATATATATATATATATATATATATATATATATATATATATATATATATATATATATATATATTGGAGTGAAGAAGATGAATGCTACTCGAAAAAGCAGCGGGTACTAGTCAGGCTGAGAAGAGGATGATGTTTCGTTGTCTCGGCGCTTAGGCTGGTTCCGCCATTACGACGCAACTTGTCGCGACTGCTGTTCTCTGTTATAAACAAGTGCTGCTACTAAACGCCTTGTTTTAATTGGTGGAGGTGCGGCGTAATCCATAATCCTGGAACTTCGGAACCGTACGTGGCCTCCAGTTCCTACGATGTCCACGGAAGAAGGTCAGCAGGCGGCCGCCTCGGCTCCAACTGCTCCAGCTCCTGTCTGTTCCGGCCCCATTCGGCAACGCGACCCGCCTACCTTCAGCGGGACTGACGACAAGGACGTGGAAGATTGGCTCGACGAATACGACCGGGTGAGCAAGCACAATAAATGGGACGACGCGCACAAGCTTACCGTCGTCCAATTTTATTTAACCGACGTCGCCAGTCTGTGGTACCGTAATCACGAGAGGGACCTTCCCACCTGGTCAGCCTTCAGAACGGCGTTCGCGGATTTGTTCGGCCGTCCAGTGCTTCGCAAGCTACGTGCTGAACAACGCTTGCGCGCTCGAGCCCAGCAGAGTGGCGAAAATTACACCAGCTACATCGAAGATGTGGTTGACCTTTGCCGGCGTGTCAACCCGGCCATGACGAAAGCCGAGAGGATCAAGCACATCTTGAAAGGTGTGACTGACGACGCATTTCAAATGCTCGTCGCCAAGAACCCGCAAACGGTAGCGGACGTAATTCAACTTTGTCAAAGCTACGACGAGCTCTGGAAACAGCGTGAATCTACTCGCCGCGCCAATGCATCATGTGCCACGATTTCCGCTTTAACGTCGGCTGGCATATCGGATGACCATTCTGCCTTGCTCCGTGAGATCAAGCAGTTCGTAGGCGAAGAGGTCGCGCGCCAGCTGTCCCTTGTGCCATATGCCTTTGAAGGTGCACCCTCTACCTTGCCGCCATCGATACAGCGAGTCGTCCAGGATCAAGTGTCCGAGGTGCTACCCGCAGCCCATGTACCACCTGTGACTGCTCCTCTGACCTATGCCGAAGCACTTACCGCACCACGACGTTTCCCTGTCGCGAACAACTACGTCCCCGCGCGCCCCTATGCCGCACCACCTGAACCCGTGCACCAGGCTGCCCGTCCGTTCTCCCGACCAACACCACGCTTTCAGAACCCATGGCGCACTCCAGACAACCGCCCCATATGCTTTGCCTGTGGTTTTGCTGGTCATGTAGCACGGTTTTGCCGACGGCGTGAGTTTCCCCTGCGTGACGACGTGCGGTCAAACACTTATGACTTCCCGCCGAGACCTCAGACTGCATCTGGCCCGCCTGCCGCCATGGACACATTTCCAACTCGCCGGAACTTCAACAGACGCCGGTCACCTTCACCCCAGAGCCGTTCTCTTTCCCCTATGCAACAACGCCCTTGCCCTGTCCCTGAGGAAAACTAGAAGACGCAGTTCCGGAGGCAAGAACTGCGCAGCTTTCGAACTCTACAAGCCCTCGTTTCTCGCCGTCTAATGTCGTCGCTGTCTCCGTTGAAGGTGTACCTGTTTTAGCCCTGGTCGACACTGGCGCCGCAGTGTCTGTAATGAATGAACAACTTTGCCGTAGACTCAGAAAAGTAACGACGCCTCTTCACGACTTCGTTTTGAGCACTGCGAATCGGCAGCAACTTCGACCTTTCGCTGCGTGCACGTCACGCGTTGTTATTGCAGATGTAATTTATGCCGTCGAGTTTGTAGTGCTGCCAAAGTGTTCCCACGACATTATACTTGGCTGGGACTTCCTCTGCACTCATCATGCTGTGATTGATTGCGCCCGTGCCGAAGTCGAGTTCTCGCCGTTATGTTGCTCTGCTGCCGTCGACTCGCCACCTTCACCTGCAAAAGTTTTTGTTGCCGCCGACACATCGATACCCCCTTTCTCATCTACGCTTGTGCCACTTTCCTGTGACGTCTCTAGTGGCTCAACTGTTCTTTTTACGCCGTCTGCAACCGCTGTCCACCGCAAGTGCTTCCTGATTCCTTCCGCCGTTCTCACCATTCACGATGGATCAAGTGCAATTTATGTTGCTAACCCGTGTTCGTCGCCTTCTGAATTACTGCGCGGAGAGTGCCTAGGCCTTGTCGATGACGTTGATCCCTTCTGTGCCCATGACGTTCGTGATCACTCGGCTCCGCTTCATGTTGACGCCGTTGATTGCTGCGCGTTACCCTCTGAGCCATCATTCAGCGAAGCACTTTCCCGATGCATCGACCACGACCTTACGGCCCAGCAGCGTGCCGACATCATCGCCCTCCTCGAGCGCTTCCGCACAAGCTTCGACCACCAGCAACCGACTTTGGGCCGTGCTTCAACTGTATCCCACCAAATCGACACTGGTATTCACGCACCTCTACGTCAGCGTCCATATCGTGTGTCGGGGTCTGAGCGTCGTATCATCGCCGAACAAGTTGACGACATGCTGAAGCGCGGCGTAATTGAGCCCTCTAACAGCCCATGGGCCTCCCCGGTTGTACTAGTAAAGAAAAAAGATGGCTCAATAAGATTTTGCGTCGACTACCGCCGGTTGAACAAGATCACCCGCAAAGATGTTTACCCGCTACCTCGCATAGACGACGCCCTCGACTGCTTACAAGGAGCCGAGTTCTTCTCGTCGTTAGACCTGCGCTCCGGTTATTGGCAGGTTCCGATGGCTGAGGCTGACCGCCCCAAAACGGCTTTCGTTACCCCAGTATGGTGTTTTCAACAACGTGCAGGTTCTTAATAGTTGGGTGTCCGAGACGTCGCCACAGACACCCACGAAAGGACGAGGCCGTTTGAACACAACATTTAATGCACACACTGAAAACGAGCCCACAAAACACTGACAGAAACACAAGATAGCAATACAATACTCAACCCCAATATCTCACGCAGTCCTAAACAAGCAGTCCCTAAGGTGAACGGAGAAGCGAGGCACGAGCGCGCTGGTCTCACCAAGGTACGTCAGTCGTTGGTGACCGGTTTCGGAGAGGAGCGCCGAGACCACTGGTCGAAGAAGCCTTCCATGGCTGCGGTCGAAGAGGAGGCACCGACGTCGTAGCCGCGTCCTGGCCGGACACCTACGCCAGAGCTCGGGTCCGAAACCCGACAGCTCAGCGTGTCCACGGGCACAGGACGCCTCGAAGCAGGACCCCGTCAAAGACGCGTCGCCATGGCCTGCTCGTACGGGCAGGTCGCCGCGGGCTCAGGTGGTCGCCAAGGCTCGGGTCCGGAACCCGACCGCCGTGGAACGTCGCCCGTCTTCTCCGGCTTCTCTCGTCTCTCCCCCGCCGCCACGCTTCGCCCTTTCCTTTCTCGTGCCTCCCATGGCCTTCTCCGATTGGTCTTTGCTCTTATTCTTCTATTTTATTTTTCCAGCGCTCGTGCAACTTCCTTCTTCTTCTTCCACTCGATCGTGTGATGGCGGGCACTTTAAACACGCACGCACGTCACTCACTACACCCAGATGGTTTATACGAATTTAACGTCATGCCATTCGGACTGTGCAATGCGCCTGCCACTTTCGAGCGCATGATCGACAACATCCTCCGTGGCCTCAAATGGCAGACATGCCTGTGCTACTTAGACGATATTGTAATATTTTCAAGCGATTTTTCAACACATCTTCAGCGCCTCGAAACAGTGCTCGCTTGCCTCAGCTCTGCCGGTCTACTGCTCAACTTAAAGAAGTGCTGCTTTGGCGCTCGACATCTTCTAATCTTGGGCCATGTCGTCTCTAGAGATGGCGTTCTTCCGGATCCGACGAAACTGCGTGCCGTTGCCGAGTTCCCTAAGCCGAAGACGTTGAAAGAACTTCGCAGCTTCCTCGGCCTATGCTCATATTTTCGTCGTTTTATTCGGAACTTTGCTTCCATCATATCGCCCATGACTGAACTTCTCCGCTGCAACCGCGACCTTTCTGGATGGTCACCGGCATGTGATGATGCATTCGCCACACTCCGTCGCCTACTTACATCACCTCCAATCCTGCGACATTTTGATCCACTTGCGCCGACAGAAATCCACACGGATGCTAGTGGTGTCGGTCTCGGTGCTGTGCTCGCCCAGCGTAAACCAGGATTTGATGAGTATGTCGTCTCCTACGCCAGTCGCGCGCTCACCAAAGCGGAAGCCAACTATTCAGTTACAGAAAAAGAGTGTTTAGCCATTGTGTGGGCCATAGGCAAGTTTCGACCCTATCTTTACGGACGTCCATTTAGTGTGGTTACAGACTACCATGCCTTATGCTGGCTTTCTTCGTTAAAAGATCCTTCCGGCTGGCTCGCCCGTTGGGCACTCAGGCTCCAGGAGTACGACATTCACGTTATTTACCGATCTGGACGCAGACATTCCGACGCCGATGCTCTATCCCGATCGCCCCTACCATATAGTGACGAGTCGCCCTCTTCGCCTGCACACGACGTGTCCGCACTTTGTGTCAGCGACATGCGTTTGGAGCAACGGAAAGATCCCTGGGTTGCTTCACTCCTGAATTTGTTGCGTCAGCCTTCATCGCAACACATCCCTAGAGGTATGCGCCGTCAAGTACAGCACTTCGTTATCCGGGATGGTCTGCTATACCGAAGAAATTATCTCTCCGAAGGACGCCGATGGCTCCTGGTTATTCCCAGGCATCTCCGCTCGGACATATGCGCCTCATTTCACGCCGACCCACATTGCGCGCATGCTGGAGTGTTAAAAACACACACCCGCCTGTCCCACCGCTACCACTGGCGTGGAATGTATCGCTTCGTTCGCCGCTACGTCCGTTCCTGTATCGCTTGCCAGCGCTGGAAGAATCCAACTCCTCGTTCTCCAGCTCCACTCCAGCCCTTACCTTGCCCTGCCAGACCCTTCGACCGCGTTGGTATTGATCTCTATGGACCTCTTACACTCACACCTTCTGGAAATCGTTGGATAATCGTCGCCATCGATCACCTTACGCGCCATGTAGAAACTTCACCATTGCCATCGGCATCGGCAAGTGACGTCGGTTCTTTCATATTACATCGCATCATTCTACGTCATGGTGCTCCGCGTGAGCTGCTCAGCGACCGAGGGCGCGTGTTTTTGTCGGACGCAGTTGAATCGCTTCTCAAGGAATGCCAAGTAATTCATCGGACCACCACCGCGTACCACCCTCAAACAAACGGCATTACAGAACGATTCAACAGAACACTAGGGGATATGCTGTCAATGCACGTTGCTTCCGACCACTCCAACTGGGACCGCGTTCTCACATTTGTGACGTACGCGCATAACACTGCTGTACAGACAACGACTGGATTCTCTCCATACTTCCTCCTTTATGGACGCGAGCCCTCTTGCATGCTCGACACCATCCTTCCTTACAGCCCTGATGTTGCCGAGTCAACGACGGTGTCACAAGCCGCTAAACACGCGGAAGAGTGTCGCCAGATTGCCCGCTCCCTTACTACTGCTGATCAGCAACGCCAAAAACACCATCGCGATAGCTCGACGCCTCCCGCATCTTATGCACCTGATGACCTTGTCTGGCTTTGGATCCCTGCAACCAGCCCTGGTCTCTCAACGAAACTTCTATCCAAGTATCACGGCCCTTACCGTGTGGTGAAACAAACATCACCTGTGAATTACATCGTGGAGCCGCTCGCACAATCCTCTGATCAACGACGCCGTGGACGTGAGACTGTTCACATAGACCGCATGAACCCGTATTACGACCCCTCTGTCGTCTCCTGCCCCTAAGTCGCCAGGATGGCTCTTTTCCGGAGGGGGAAGAAAATGTAGTGAAGAAGATGAATGCTACTCGAAAAGGCAGCGGGTACTAGTCAGGCTGAGAAGAGGATGATGTTTCGTTGTCTCGGCGCTTAGGCTGGTTCCGCCATTACGACGCAACTTGTCGCGACTGCTGTTCTCTGTTATAAACAAGTGCTGCTACTAAACGCCTTGTTTAATATATATATATATATATATATATATATATATATATATATATATATATATATATATATATATATATATATATATATATATATTATACGGGACATGACGGCAAAGATCAGCCGAGAGTGTCCATATAATTGCTATCGCAATAAAAAATATTCCGGCAGATCCCGCACCTGTGGCAATCGATGTCATGCGGAGCAGTCAGCAAATGGTTTTGTCTTTTTTTTTTTTCTTTTTGCCGGTAATTCGAGGTTTTCGTGCAAACTGAGTACTATGCATATTGTGGCTTACCGCGGGCACGTCGACTACGAAGACGCCTTCCGGGTAACTTATGGTTTGACGCAACGTCAGCACTCACGTTAGATCACAGGCGTCTGTTTCACCGAAACGAAGTGCACGCTTCATCGCGATGATGTGCATGTCAGTAGCGGTCGTTTCGTATTCCTCCGCAGTCGAGCAACGCTTGACTATAGGTGACTGAGCCACGGTAGTACACATATAAGAAGGAGTAATCAACGCACCAACCGCAATCGACGTTACTTTAACATGACGCCTGTGGGCCCTTTTCCGAAGCAGCTCCAAGAAATGGTGGGGCTCTGTAGTAGAATACTTCACTGCCACGCTGCCTGCCTGGCTCTATTCCGGCTAGAATTGAAGATATTGTTGTTTGCTTCCATCATATTTTTTCGCTCTCTGACATCGCCGACGATGTCGGAACCTGGTTTTCTGTGATCACGAACAGCGCTGACGCAATTTCTTTACCCTGTATCATCCCTCCCTCGGCCACTCCCAGCGCGCTCGTCGGAACGAGATAAGAAAATGCTCATAGCGTGCTTTATTCAATCCCTGTAACTCCGCTTGTTCATGACAGACACGAAAATATTTTTGCGGCAGCCGATCCTTAAGGCAGTAAACCTCGATACATCATTTGATGATTAGTCGCAAAATTGGTGAAGGACCGTTGAAGAATTTTCTATAATATTATACGGCTCCTGGCCAAGCCCGCCTTGTGGGTGTACCAGAAGTTTAAGGATCTACTTTGCTCTACTCTACTCTACAGTCATCTAGCTCACTGTAGTGGTGGTTTAGATTGATTGATTGATTGATTGATTGATTGATTGATCGATTGATTGATTGATTGATTGATTGATTGATTGATTGATTGATTGATTGATTGATTGATTGATTTAAATACCTTTAATGATGTTCTGCGGGACGCTCCTTGGGGAACCTCGTGGAAAAATCCACCCACTTCTGGGCCACTCCCCTGCACTGGGTATAAGCCACCTTTACTGAAATTAAGAAGACGAAGAAGAAGAACGGCATACCCTGCGTTGGGTTGCGACTGAAAAACAACCAACGACCTTAACAACCGTAATGCGCGACCAAAGATCGCCCGTCGCAAGTCCTCCCGCGTTCGAAGACTTGAGGGTAAGCAGCAATTTTTGTTAAGGTTAGCTATGTATGAGCTTCTTTGTATGAGTAAAATACAAAAGCCACGCAAAACGTCGAAATCGACGAAATCGGGCAAAGCGGAACAGTAGAAAACAGATCTGTTTTCTACTGTTCAGCTTTTTCCGATTTCGTCGATTTCGACGTTTTGTGTGGCTTTTGTATTTTACTCAGTATGTACCAACTTGCCCAACAAGCAACTCTTCTTTGTATGACCCTCACTCTTCAACGACAGCCAAGGCAGAACCAACACACAGAAATACGGATTAGAATTGTTCTGCGTGTTTCGTTATTCACCTCCAGCTTTCTGCCTACCCTGTGAACAAGGCAGCCAGTGTTTTGGCACCACCTTTGAACGATGTACAATAAGTGGGCATGTTCGCGTTGGAATGTGCCGTCATCGGTTGGGACATACAAAATTGACATACGGGGATTGCCCCAAAAGTGATGTCAGCGATTATATTCTGAAGCCACTATACGTCGCAGCGCGCTAAGAATTGCTGGAATTGGTTGAGTGGGGAGATAGCTACCGCATGCACGGTCGTTTAGTTGCTTGCGACCATTTGAAGTCTCAGGATAGGCTTTCCCACGAAAAACATTTTCATTTCCGTGCAACCCATAATGTACCACTCACTGAAACAAAGGACTGCTAGCAAGCTCTGTTCAAGAGGTGACAAAGTCCGCAGTGGAAAGGGTCCGCAGCGGAAAGTTGTTTGACAGAACGTCAAGTCTACCGGTAGCATAAAGCCCTTTTAGAAGGTCGAGAAGACGTCAGCGATAAAACCCGCCCTCGATGGCCGTCGATAACGAAACTCGACGAGAATGCAACGCGCATGAGAGGCCTTTTGAAATCAGACCACCGGTATTTGTTTATGAATATCTCGTGAACGGTAGCTCCTGGAAATATAAGTATCTGTGTCACTTACCTGTTGTAATCCTTGTCTGTTCTTTCTTCTGTCTGAATGAAAGAAGACAATTCTAAGAGCTAGTTTCTTTTTTGATACTACCTAATGAAAACCAAGAACCCAACAGACAATGAAGCCAAGGAAGGTATAGGACCGAAAAGGTAATTGTACTATTTGAACTGTAATGTAGTAATTATGCTATAATGTGAAGGAAGCCGTGGCGGACGCATTTCGGTGGAGGCGAAATGCTTGAGGCCCGTCTACTTAGATTTAGATGCTCGTTAAAGAACATCGGGTGGTCAAAGTTTCTGGGGCCCTCCATTACGGCGTCCTTCATAATCATATCATGGTTTTGTGACGTAAAATCCTAACGATTATTATTATTAAACTAAAGTGGCGCGGAAGGGCTTATTGAGCTTATTGGTCAACTGTCCGCTCGTTAATAGACGGCGTGCTACGTGACTCCAGCAGGCACGAAAGTGTTGCAAACTCGACGTCATGGCTACGAGCAGCGCTAACACCCCCAGGTTTTGCATGCACATAAATGCCCGATAAAGTGGACGAGAGGACGACCGCAGCAGTAGCTCAATTGGTACAGCCTAGGGCGCGTTATCTGAAGGTTGCACGATTAGTCCCTGCCGGCGGCAAGTTGTCGTTTCGCCCACGCTACCATCGTCACATCTATATCATAACTACAACACTGCCGTTAAAAGAGTACAGTTAACATCCCCTATTCCTTCCTTGGCCTCATTGTCTGTTGGTTTTTCTGAAGGGCTTCTTCAGCCTCTGTTAGATTTGCACCGTCAAGTCTACATACCAACTCTCCCAAATATACGCTGCCAAATTGGTGTTAGGTGTCTTGTGTGCTAGTACGCACTCTAACATTCACATATGCAGTACGTTTATGTTATGTGTGTGTGCGTGCGTGTGTACACGTGTGAGCGGCAATTGAAAGGACAGTTGCAAGATGATGCCACGGCGCCGGTCTTAAGAAAACGCCTATGAGATGCTGAAGTTGTTAAAAGTGCGCTAAATTTCGCAGCGGCAGGAACTCTTGGAAAGGGGCGTCAAGAAATCTTCCAGCGGCACTACTTCGCAAGCCATGCAGTCACCTCTGCCGGTTTCTCTCAGTCCCGGAATGATCGTGGCCATCTGCATTCTCGGTTTGGCTCCAGGCCTCGTGATTAGTGCGCTGGCCGCAGTTTTTCTGGGGATAGAGCATAAGATGGAAATGCCTCGTGACTACACACTCGTGAGTATGCTAGCGTATTGCAATGATTGCAGGGCCATAATTTATTGTCAGTGTTGAAATTGACATTCAGTCGTCATTGTGAGTACACCGGATGTCAATAACAAACAAACGCATGTGCACAAGACGCGAGCGCTCGTACAGAGTACTAAGTGTTGCTCACATAACAAAGTGTGTGCTTTCTCTTTGACCCCATTGATGACCAGCCACAGGTCGCCCAACGTCTCCTCCTGTCTGGTGGGAATTCTCCATCTACGTGCCAGTAAAAGAGATAAAGCAGCTTCTTAAGTGGTCGAAGGTTGCCTCTCGAAGCTTGATCTGCGTACGGCTGTAACAAGATCTGAATCTCGGGGACCGCACTTGCTATGGGGTTCCTGGCTGTCTGCCTGCGTTCACTGTTCTTGGCTAAAAATTTTAACTCTATATTTTTTACGTGTCGAGACCAAAATGGGCATGCCGCAGTGTAGCACTCCGGGGTAATGTCGACTCCCTGGGTTATTTAACGCGCTACTAAGTCAAGGCATAAGTAGTTTATTGCATTGCGCTTCCATTAAAATGCATCCATCATCGCCGCCAATCGAACCCACGACCTTGTTCTCATTAACGGATCCTTCTAACCACCAAGCCACCAATACAAATAGTGCCCCAAGGCTGGTGTTGCTCGAGTACTCGTGGTTCCAATTTTCCCGGTTGTCATCATGATGTGGCCTTTCTGAATAGGAGGTATGTTAAGTCCTAACAATGTGCTTGATTGGGCTGGTTGGTGCTGCATGCTAGACGAAGAATTAAAAACAGCGCTAAACACGGGACGAGAAGAGGACACATACACGGCGCTGAACTAACAACCAATGTTTTATTGCAAAACAGGTGCAATATATAGGACACAGGTGACTGCGCAGAAACCAAGAAACATGAGCCAAAGTGCACATACATGTGATAAGGCCAACCGGTAAACATAATCAATAACCTGTCATATTAGTGGACCCCAGATATCTAATTTCACAGGCATGAAGCGAAATTGAGGGTACGCTAACACAGGAAACATCGTGCTGATCAATTTGAAAGGCTTCGCTAATCTCGCGTACGCGCTGCTCGTTATAGCGCCCCATGACGACATACTTATCAAGAATCGGCTGACAACCACAATTTTTACAGTGATCAGCCAGGTGGCTGGGGACAGAGCCTTTCAGAGAGTAAGCGTGCTCCCTCAACCGATCATTAATGCATCGCCCTGTTTGGCCGATGTAACAGCGCCCACAAGTGAATGGTATCTTATAAACAACCGCTGATACACAATCAACATAGCGCGTAGCATGTTTCTTAGTGCATGCTTGTTTCTTAGGTCCATCACTCTTAACCCTACGGCACAGCCCGGCCAGCTTGCCGCGTGCGCAGAAAACAACTCTTAAGGCTCGTTCACACCGAAGGCGGGGCGGTCAAAGCGGCCAAGCGGCAAGGCGGAAAGCGGGAAAAACCTCCTCTCCAGGCGGCAAAAGCGGGCGGAAAACGAGGCGGCAAGTCCGATTGCTCCCGGACCAATTTTTTGCCGCCCGCCCAAGGTCGCCGCTTTGCCGCAGCCAATCAGAACGCGCTGCGGCGGTGGCGCTGGTGTATCTTTGGGAGAAGCAGTGCCACGTGATAGTGACCCGCCTCCTCGGCCGCGCGGGCAGCCGAAGGCGGCGTGCAGTCTGAACAGGTGCGCGCACTAGCCCCCCTCGCCGCTTCGAAAAGCCCGCTTTCCCGCTTTGCCGCTCCGCCTTCGGTGTGAACCAGCCTTTACACCTATTTTGCCTGCAACTTTCTTTAGCCTGTGTGAAACCTCATGTACGTATGGAATAACGGCCGTGCTAGAGTGACGCGTGATACGGTGGCTATCGCTTTGTCTGTTATTGGGCACCCTTAGCGACTTTAGGAGAGTCTCGGCAATGGAAGTTAGCAGGGGCATAGGAAGCCTGCTTGTTGAAGATTGTGCACTTGGTGCATAAAACTGCTATCGACCTGGTGGTAACAAGAGCGAGTTAAAGCTGCCTTTAGGCAGGAATGAGCGATGCTTCGCTTGACCAATTTGGAATGCGCCGACGTGAAAGGAAGAAGGCTTTTCTTTGACCGTGGCTCGTACCGCCAACAGACATGGTCAGACAGAAAATGCATTTCAAGGTCTAGGAATCGTAGCCTGTCGTCAGACGATAGCCACCGTGTCACGCGTCACTCTAGCACGGCCGTTATTCCATACGTACATGAGGTTTCACACAGGCTAAAGAAAGTTGCAGGCAAAATAGGTGTAAGAGTTGTTTTCTGCGCACGCGGCAAGCTGGCCGGGCTGTGCCGTAGGGTTAACAGTGATGGACCTAAGAAACAAGCACGCACTAAGAAACATGCTACGCGCTATGTTGATTGTGTATCAGCGGTTTTTTATAAGATACCATTCACTTGTCGGCGCTGTTACATCGGCCAAACAGGGCGATGCATTAATGATCGGTTGAGGGAGCACACTTACTCTCTGAAAGGCTCTGTCCCCAGCCACCTGGCTGATCACTGTAAAAATTGTGGTTGTCAGCCGATTCTTGATAAGTGTGGCGTGGTGCGTTGGTTATCCAGCCTCTGCCCCAAAACATGGTTAGGGAGACTCATGAAGGCAGGCGAACTGCGCGGGTTACAGCCTTGCAAAGACGCTATGGGTCCCGTCTTGGAGTCTTCTACACGGACGCGTCTGGCCCTCACCACGGGGGGTGGTACACGGCAGCCGTAGTCCATCAAAACGCGCCTGTTCACGGGCTCACTTTTCGAGCCCCGGACATTACTCACGCGGAGGAAGTCGCCATAGCTCTCGCCGCAGCGGACCCCGCATCTCGGATCATTATTACCGATTCGCGGAGTACGTGCCAAAATCTTACGAAGGGTCGCATCACCAATCGCGCTGCTCAAATCCTGAAGGGTTGTTATTATCTGGACCGCCCAAATACACGTTTAGTCATCTGGACCCCAGCTCACGCAGGACTAGGTGGTAATGAGGCTGCCGATGCCTCGGCCCGCGCGCTTGATTCCCGGGAACCTCCTCGCCCTCCATCGCCTGACGATCCAGAACTTAATCCGGTCACCTCATTTCGCGACATCACAGCGATGTACAAATCGAACAGGCTCCGATTTCCGCCCCCCGGCGCCGGGCCTGCCTAAGGCTGACGAGCGCTGGCTCTTACGCTTATACACCAACACAGTATTGTGCCCGGCGATACTTAAGCATTTCAATGCGGCCTTCTCCGGGGAATGCCCACACTGTGATCATCCGCTTGCGGATACATTCCACATGGTGTGGGCATGCCCATCTAACCCGGCGGTCCCCCCCCAATCACCTCCCCATCACCCCCCTACCCGAGAGAGCTGGGAGGCTGCCCTGCTCGGCTGCTCGGCCTTGGAGGGTCAAAGAGCCCTCGTGGCCAGGGCGCGTGCCGCCGCGGAAGCCACAGGGGTCCCGGACTAGGGACTTCTCCTAGAGTTTGTACAGGGTCGGCCCTTAAGGCCGCCCCTATCTCTCTTGTAAATAGTCTAAATAAATGTTTTTCACCACCACCACCACCGTGTTATTATAATTGCATGCAGTGGTAATGAGAACTAACAGACAACGATGCCAAGGACAGTATAGGGGATGGCAGGGCTGGGCAGTATCGAAGATACATGTATCTTAGATACTATCTTAGATACTCTTTATGTATCTTGTATTTGTATCGCGATACGTCTCGCAAGACGAGTATCTGTATCTGTATTTCCGATACATTCAATAATGTATCGCGTATCTTAAGATACAAGATACTGCTCCGGAACACTGCCGCGCGAAAAAATAATCGCTGACTGAACTCCGCTTGTCAAGCTGGCACGGGTGCCTCTAAACCGCCTGAATAAAACTAAGGGCCGCGACATAATTTTACCTCTCCGCCAGAGATCACCAGTGACCGCAGGCGATAAGGTGTTCGTGTCCCTTTTGTTAGAGCAGAGCAACATGACAGCGCTCGCGCAGTCTCGACAGAAGCAAGCGCGCGAACGTCGACGTTCACGCACTTGCCCACGTGCCTTTTGTTTTCCCGATTTTTTCCTGTTTTAAATGTGTGAGAGCCAAGACACTTACTTTTGGCCAATTACCAGCGCCGCGTACCACAACCCGTGCTTCGATCATCGCGCAAATTCTGATGCCTCTCTTCTGCGTGGTGCGTCGTTACCAAATCTGAAGCATGGGGTTTTTTTTGCATCTCTTGGCTTTCCCACAGCAGCGATTTCATAGATCTTGTGGATGTAAGTTTGAATTACGTGCCACTGACTTATGGTACCGATGCTAGATCTAATAGAGCAAGCGTTTATCTAACATACGGTATCTTGGCGTACCATACCGTTTGCTTATTTGCCACTATCTCTGTTCAAAGAGCTCTTGAAACCATAATATGGTTGTTAGCACAAGTGCTTTCTTATTTGTCCTTCTCTTTCATCCCACACATTATGTAGGGCTCTGAACTGTTCTTTTTTCCGGTCTGTTCACTGCAATATGTATTTTGTAACGTGTAGCCAAAATAAGCTCTCTTATTTATTACTTTTAACTATCTGCTTTGTTTCTGCTAGTGTTTACACATTTATATTTCACTTCAGTTTACTGTTCTGCCCCGCCAATTTGGGAAACAAATGTCATTATGTGGACGCGCATTGAGTATACAGTACCAAACATTCTGCTTAATGCTTAGTAAAATGGCGAAATTCAGTTTTCATGACATTAACTGAAATAATTGGGAGCCACCTTAAAAATTTTACGAAGGGGATTCAGAAACATTGATATGACAGGTGGCCCGTTTTTCTCATGAGCGCCCCAAAGAGCCATTTCAGGCAATTTGACATTGACACTGAATTTTTTTAATCTTACCATAACAGGAAATTTGACGAGAGAGAGGAAGTTAAGTGAAAGGCAGGGAGGTTAACCAGAAGAAAATTTCCGGTTTGCTACCCTGCACGGGGGGAAGGGGTAAGGGGGGGATAGAAAGGTAATGAGAGAAAAATAAAAGATGAATTGATGATAAAAGAAGAGGGGAAAAAAATTACACCATCTCCCGCTAAAGGGAACCATGTGTAGATGTGAAGCAGCGGGCGCTAACGCTTACACTGGCGGCGGCGTTGACGCTGGCGCTCATCGCAGCGTTGCGCAGCAGAGAAAACTGGGGAGGCGCAAAGCAGGCAGTGATGGAGCAGTGTTTCCTACTGGAACATGCCAATCGCTGCTAATGGGCAATGAGAGACAGAAGACTCCGACTGGACACAGAGACCCGCACTCCGCTTTTAGTTAACGCGCACGCTGCGAATTTTTATTGTTCAACAACGCACAGGAGAAATCTCCCACCGGTACCACCTTGGAGGTCAAGATCCATTGCCATATATACGGGGTGGCCAGTGAACGGTTGTGCAGCGCGAGCAGTCGGTTTTTTCAACCAAGAAACTCGCTAGCAGACGCTGCCTGCGTCGGCGTCGCGAGGCGAGAGAGGGGGGGGAGCGTAGGAGAGGAGAGAGAGGGGGTGACACGCATGCGCAGTGGGAATGTAGACGCCGCGGGCAGGGATGCCTAGAGGAGAGAGGGGGGGAGTGTAAGAGGGGAGAGAGGAGGGGAGGCGCATGCGCAGTGAGGGTGTGGTTGCCGCGGGGAGGGATGCCTAGAGGAGAGAGAGGGGGGATTGAGGTTTTTTATTTTTATTTTTTTTTAAAGTTTGCGCATGCGCAGTAAGGGTGGACACGCGGCACACCACCACCACCACCACGGGATTAAGCTTCGCCATAAGATGCTTCACATCTAAAAACGCGCACTTACTCAAGCACCGGAGTGTCATATAGTCGTTTAGCGAGTCCGGTTGACCGCAGAAACTTCAGCAGCGCCTTCGTCGCTTCTGGTTTGAAGCTCGAACGTTCCGGCACTCCAAAATTGACTGCTCGGAAAGCCAGCACATAAGAAGAATACGAAAAGTAATGACAATTTTATGTGCTCTATGTGTACACAATGCGTCAGAAAAAAATGTTGCTACCAGCGTTGTTGCTGCTGTACACCGGTGATTCGATATTAGGCAAACGCTATTTTATGGACAAGTTAAAACTTCACACCTATATTTGTGCCATCGTGCGAAGGCTTCTTATTGAAGCTCTTGTGGTTAGGTGGCAACCCGCTAGCTTGTCATCAAGATGAGTGGCTTTCATCAATCCGAACAGTGACGAGCAAGTACCACTGTCAGCGAAGGGTATAAAGAGTATAAAGAGCTGTCCTGTTAAGCAGCGAACAGGAGCCCTAATAAAATCTTTCGGAAGTAAACTAACGTATCTTGAGCAAGACGTGCAACACTTTTGAGATACTAGCAGACATTTCATTAAAAGGAAATGAAATTATTTACATTTAAGCAATTTTCAAGCAGAACTTTTCGTGTATAGGCGTTCGCTACTACTTTATGGGGGTCTATAACCACAAATTTAAGAATGTATCGAAGTATCTTAAGATACAATTCGCAAGTATCGTATCGGATACATTTGTTGCAGTAGTATCTTGTATCTGTATCTCCAATACTTCTTGCCGCAGTATCTTGTATCGTATCGCGATACAATTTCGAAGTATCTTTGCCCAGCCCTGGGGGATGGTATAAGAAGTAATTGTGATGTAAATGTGAAGAAAGAAAACTGGACGAAAAGTCCGTCGCGCTGGAGCAGTGGTTATGGTGCTCGGCTGCTGACCCGAAGGTCGCGGGTTCGATCCCGGCCGCGGCGGTCGCATTTCGATGGAGCCGAAATGGTTGAGACCCGTGTACTGTGCGATGGCAGTGCAGGTTAAAGAACACCAGATAGTCGAAATTGCCGGAGCCCTCCACTATGGCGTCTCTCATGATCATATGGTTTTGGGACGTAAAACCCCAGATATTATTATTATTACAAGTGGCCGAAAAAGATAACTTGCCACCGGCAGGGACCAAACCTGCGACCTTCGAATAACGCGTCCGATGCTCTATCACTGAGCTACGGTGGCGGTCATCCCTCCGTCCACTTTATAGGGTACATATGTGCGTTTAAACGTGAGAGCGTCAGTCAGCGCCGCCTCTTGCCGTTACGGCGAGTGTGGAACTCTTTTTGCCAGTTGGCGTCACGTAGCACGTGGTCTTATTACGAGCTGGAAGCTGACTAATAATCCCTCGCATACTACCTGAAGGCATCCAGTCTGCCAGCACGAGACCCTCGCTATGAATGAAGGAAAGAAGTGTAAATTTAAGGGCTCGTTTGCTTTGTTAAACACAATATTAATGAGACCAAACCGACAATGATGCCAAGGAAAGTGTAGGGGATGGTATTAGAAGTAATAGTGATGTAAATGTGAAGAAATAAAAGATAACTTGCCACTGGCGAGGGGCCGAACCTGCGACCACCGAATAACGCGTCCGATGTTCTACCACTGAGCTACGGTGGCGGTCATCCCTCCATCCCCTTCATAGGGTACATATGTGCATTTAAACGTGCGAGCGTCAGTCAGCGCCGCCTGTTGCCGTTACGGCAAGAGGCGGCGCTGACTGGAAGCTGACTAATAAACCCTCGCAGCTGCATTTACATTTTCTTTCATTCATAGCGAGGGCAGACTTGATGCCTTCAAGTGGTATGCGAGGGTTTATTAGTCAGCTGCCAGCTCGTAATAAGATCACGTGCTACGTGACGCCAACAGGCAAAAAGAGTGTTCCACACTCGCCGTAAAGGGCAACAGGCGGCGCTGACTGACGCTCCCACGTTTAAATGCACATATGTACCCTATAAAGTGGACGGAGGGATGACCGCCACCGTAGCTCAGTGGTAGAGCATCGGACGCGTTATTCGAAGGTCGCAGGTTCGGTCCCTGCCGGGTGAGTTATCTTTTCGTCCACTTTTCTTTCTTCACATTTACATCACAACTACTTCTAATACCATCCCCTATACTTTCCTTGGCATCATTGACTGTAAGTTCTCATTAATATTGTGTTTAACAAAGAAAACGAGCCCTTAAACTTACACTTTTCTTCTATAATTGCAGTAGGAAATGCAATGGAGATGTATTGCTGCGCAAGGTCATCTGAGAAGTTTAATAGCCGCATCTCCTCTGCAATGAACACTTTTCTTGAACGCCCACCTCAGATCGGAAGCACACGCCATTAGAGAACAGCTGTCCGGCATTGCGAAGCGATGCGCCTAGTGCAGCTGCCTACTGGATGAGTTTTGAAGCACGCAGAGCTCCGATATTGCTTTCTCGTCGATTTGTAGCAGCACAGCGAGGTTCACTGACCATTTGGCGCTGGATGACGAAAGAAAAAGCCGTATTTTCTCGGTCCAAAAGCTCCGCCAACGATAGCGGCTCAGCCTCTCCGTCGGCTATCCTTATGGAGACGCTAGCAGACGATTTCGCGACGGTGCCCTACAAAGCATGGTGGACGCGCCCAGTGTTGCCAGAGCACTAAGCATTATGAATGTCGCCTATTCGCAGAATTTTTACCCTTTGCCTGCAAATGCCTTTCCTCCTCCTCCACGTCCCCCCCCCCCCCCCCCACCACATTTTTCTGTGCGTCCCCTGGCTGTGTCGGCTTCATGCAACTTCGCCCTCCGCCTCAAAAGGTTGCCGACCCCAGCCTTAATGCACCGTGAGGTGGCGACCTTAGCCCAAGCGTCATAAAGTCCCTAGATAAACTAAAGTAGCGCCAACCGCGCCCCTTCGCCTCTGCCTCCTCCCCCCAACAGCTGCAGCAGCGCCTCTATGGTGTCCGCCAGGAAACTGCCCAAAGCACGGCCGGCCTTGGCGAAAGGCATACCCTTTCACACGCATACCCTCTCCCGGTGCACGGCAGAGGGTATGCACAGAGGACGGACAAGATGGCGCTTGCAATACCAAGCAGTGGGGAGAGGAGGAGCCTGCACACTGACACGTATGGCGCTACTTTAGTTATTCTAGGGACTTTAAAGCGTCAGCCTCGCTCATAGCGTCCATCTAACCCAAAAATAGCTCTGCGACGCGCGTTTGCCTCACCTGGATGCAATACCGCTTTCCTCGCTTACGCTCACCCCGTGAAAAATCCGGCCGGAATATGGGGGGTGACACGAAGCGCTTAGCGTTTCCCTCTAGTTCGACCTTGGTGTTCAAACACACTTTAACATACCGCGGGATGGCGACCTTAGCTCAAGCTCGGCGTCCAAGTAGGGACGCTTTTCGGACTATCACGCCTCTTTCTCTGATTACGCTCTGGCCGTTAACATCTACAGCTACCTCAGTGGTTTGTTTAAACATTGATCATGGACGTTAGCTGTCGGGATAGAGATGTACCACCAAACGTCAACGTGGGTGCGTCCACGTGGGTGCATATACTGTGCAAACTTTCCTACATCAATGTACAGTAAACATTACATTACCTCTGTCGGGCACGTTTTACTTTCGTATTATACCGATTCCTAAGACGTAGGGATCAACCATGTTTTTTTCATCTTGCGCCATTCACGGTGTGGTGTCGGTGTTAACGAGAGAGCGTTAGAGAGCTCGTTTCGCAGAAATTCCGGCGTCGGCGTCGGTGTCTGCGTCGGCGTCGTTGGTTGTGAGCGAAAAATCATCATCTTGTCCATGACCGAAAAATCGAGAAAGATGCAAATAAAATAAATAATAAAAATTTCCGGGTCAGAGTGAGGATCGAACCCGGGCCGTCCGCGTGGCAAGCAGGTGTTCTACCGCACAGCCACGCCTCTGCTCGAAAATACGGTTAAAAGAACTTCCTCTGCTTCGAAATGCAGTGAAAACAACTTTCATGCTTCGCAAACGCAAACGTCTTTTATATAGGCGTCGCAATATAACATGTAATATCCCAGTAATATTGCGTGTACAAGCTTACATTGCCATCGGGCATCAGAACATGAAATTCTCATATTGACTTCGTAGTTTAAAGCCGGCCACCCATTACAAAAGGCACACACCTTACTGCGCGTATTCCCTTAACACCACGTAGTGGGTGCATAGCAAGTATGCACTAAGTGGTTGAAGTAGGCACTCGGGACAGGATATCGCTATCGCGTTCAACTCTTAAAGGCGAAGCTTAAGGGTCCCCCAATTTTTTTTTTTTGTATATTCACTTTGTATAAACATTTCTGTGTCCACGAAAGCTTCCAGCCAACACAACAGTTGTCGAGTTTTTGCTTTTTGTTTGTGAATTCTGTAATTTGCTTCCATGAATGCCTTAGAGCAGGGGTCTCAAACTCCCCCCCAGCCAGCGGGCCGCAGTCATGCCATTCAGTCCCGCAAGGGCCGGGGCAGTAAAGAAGGCAGCAGCAGGGAGGGGAGGGGGGGCTGCACAGTTTGCCAGAAAACGCTGCCGTTTGACAAAAACAATCCACGCATATCCACGGAGTGAATGATGATGAGTGGGCGAAGCTCCGGAGGTTCATCGGTAAAAACCGTGAATCTTTCGGGAATCTTGCCCAGTATATCATCAAAGACGTGACAAACACTGTGTGTATATATTAAGAAATTTTATTTATTCGTGAGCCGTGATTTTCCGTTTTCGTACTGGAGCCGTGTTTTCTTCGTTGGTCGTGAGCCGTGGTGGTTACCGTTTACATAAGCTGTGGCTTCCGTTCCGCCTTCATTATAACGGTTTTATGGTCGGTGAAGTGGAGGGATAGGGGCTCTTGGATGGGTCGTAGTGGGAAGTTTGCAAAGACGAGATCGATTGTTGTGGGTTGCATGTGGTCGATCACTAGATGGCACCGCAGCGCCATCTAGTGATCATTCTGAGACCTAGAGGTGGCTACGACGCTTATTCTTCATGGTCATCAGTGTCATCGTTATGACGCATAGTGGGTACATTCCATGTGCTGTGCCGTGATGGCAGCGTCATCGTCATCGCACAGGGGTGGCTACGACGACGACAACGACCACGACGCGGGACTAGCCTATGCCTTAAGGAGATTCGCCCCTAAAAAAAACTATTCTTATACGTGATATACAGGTCATTTCTAAAGCATATGGGGTGCGAGGATTCAAACAACAGGTTGCTACAGATCTCCCAAATGCCTCAAATCTGGGCGCCGTATCTGAAATATATAATTTTTGTTTCGCGGTGTTTCAAAACAAGGTGAACGCATGGGATGTCTCACGGAGACAATGCCTTAAACCAGTCAGGCCTGTGTAGCTGACGAACATAATTAATAAGAAAAAAAATTGGGGGGCGAAAACAGTCATGCGCGGGCCGTGGGCCGCAACCGAGAGCCTCCCGGGCCGCATGCGGCCCGCGGGCCGTGTGTCTGAGACCCCTGCCTTAGAGCATCTCTGACCTTTGCCATATCAAAATTGCAACATTGCAACGTTCAAATAAAATTCCTTGCGCGAGTGTCAACTCTGGCGCAAACAGTTTCATTTTACATTTGACGCGCACTCTCCTAATTGTTTCCCACTTTTAGAGTAACGCAACAGCGCCGACAACAGCGTCACGGATGCCGGAGCCGCCGACGTCGATGACCACGTCTACCGTCCCATCACCGCCACAGGACAGTCTTGTGTGTCATTCAGACCAGTGCGAGTACATGTCAGAGAAGCTTCGAGCCACTATGAACTTCAGCATAAACCCCTGCTACGACTTCTACCGATACGTGTGCGGCACAATCGACGAACCCGACTACTTTCCCTTCCGGCTGGTGAGTGAGCGGCGCGATTCACACTACCAGTACTCATAAGTATGGGTCATATCTGCCTGATCTTTGGTGGTACATTCGACTGGTCATTTTCGAGCGCTCCGGGGGCTCTGTAAAAAAAATTCGGCAGATTCCACGTACCTTGGGAATCGATGTTATGCGAAGCATGCGGAGGGAAGGTGACTGTGTTGTAATGTCTTATTGAGCGAAACGTTACGAAATTACGCTAAAGATATGTACAAATGTTGTACGCACAGACATATGTTCCACAGTCGCATATGTTTTGCATAACAAGTTGTTTACAGTTGCGTAACGATGCCAACAGCAACATGGGCAGTAGCAACACCAGAAGCGGTAAACTGATATGTAGCGCTTGTGCTCGCCAGGATGGTAGCCCTGGACACTGCAACATATATCAACTTCAATGGATGGCGCTTTACTATAATTGATGTTAACGCGGCGTGACGGCTGTATCATCGGAGTACATATGCAATGTTTATAAAATTGGATAGCCAGCATTGCAACGACAATTGACGTTTCACGAACATTAGGGTCTATTCGAAAAACAGTTCCGAGACCTGGCGTGGCTCTGTGGTAGAATGCTTGATTGCCACGCAGAATACTTGGGTTCGATTCCTGTTGGGACCCTGACATTTATTCGTCCGGTCAACGCTGCTGATGACGTCAGCTTTTTAACGCTCTGGCGTTAAAAGTACCAATGTTTGTCTCGCCGTTCCTGGGTAGTCTAAACTGTCAATCACCTGTGGCACATACCCGCATACCTGTGGCGCATACCACGGGGCGGGTATGTGGCACATACCCGCCCCGTGGTATGCGCCACAGGGTTTGCCCGAAAGAGTTTGACGACGTACGCGACGGGATTGTCATTATTCATGTCACGACCAGCGAGTCATATTCGTCAAACCATCTTATTCTCACATACTAATTTTGGTCTACCCCAAGTTAAAGGGGTAATCACGAGATCACCCAGACGTAGGCGGCTAGATAGATAGATAGATAGATAGATACGCAGATAGAAACGCTAAAAGTGCCTGCAGTACGCAAAGAAATGCTTCGCATTTAATATGTACTTAATATAGCCGCTAAGCACTGCCACTAAAATAATGGGGCCAATACATGATCGGGAAGGAGGAACATGACCTGCATACCTGCTTGTTCTCGTAGAGCCTTAAACTGCTGAAATCATCTCAAACACGGTCAGACAGCTCCCAAAGACCACCCGAATGTGCCGTAAGACTCTGATATGTGTGAAGAAGGTTCAAGTACTCGTAACCAGTGGCATAAATCCAGAAAAATCACGAGGGGGGGACACCATCTTGCCATGGCGGCCATTTTGTTTTCATAAATATACGTTTTACTTTTAATCATATAAAATTAAAACCGCACTTCAATACCAAATAAAAAGCGAGCATTATTCTTAAAAATGACACGATCAAAGTCCAGCATGATCGGGTCTGTATACTTCACTGTCAATGGCTTCCACCTAATAGTCGACATAAATGAATAACGGTAGATGATCGGGGATTCTTTCATTAGAACATTTGCATTCATAGGCTCGTGCTCTACAGTGGCTCTTGAAACGACAAGTAGGTTTCACTTTTGTACATCATGTCTGTTTTTCGCAAGGGTTTTCCGAATTGAGAGTTTGTTTTACGGAGAGTGCGCTAGAAATAACTATCAAGAAAATTAAATATGATGTTTGAAAGATAAATCTCAAGGGGGGGACCCTTCAAAGGGGGGCAGCCTGGACACAAGAGGGATCAGGACCCCCCCCCCCCCCCAAAATTTTCAGTTTTGCTTGCGTATATATGCACGCAAACATACAAACACACGCACGAACATACATAAAGTATGGTTGAACCCCCCCCCCCCCCCGAAAAAAAATTTCTGGCTACGCCCCTGCCCCTGCCCCCCCCCCCCATGATTTACGCCAATGCTCGTAACGATATTATAATACGGTCGCGAAAACAATATACGATCATCTCTCAGAGGCCTTTGAGAAATATCAGAAGGTATTGTTTTTTTTTTTTATTATTCATGGCGACCCAAGGTCAAGTCTGGCTAACAGCACCTCCCATAGATGCACTGCGCTGCACCCAATATTTCTGCATCTGCAGGAAATGATACTGCACAGATTTTCTCGACCTTTCCCGAATCGTCTCAGCAAGCATGTAAGCTAAACGTCGGAGGCAAGTGAAAAACTTATCGTGTAGCCTGCCTTTGCTCATAAGCGTCTCAACATTCTATCGACTTATCCTGGCCGTCACTCATCCACTGTGAAAGGTAACCTGAAAACTGAATAATTGCACGAGTTCCTTGTAATATTCACAGTGAACGTCACCTGAATGCCTCTATACCTCGCTAAACATGTTCTATAAGTCATTTTTTTCTTAACCATTACGTTATGCACTGAGGTATGTGAGCGTAGCATATAAAATGCGTATTAATTCAGACAAATCGCGTTGCTGCGGCGCAAGATTCGGGCCAGCGTGGAGTCGACAAAGCTTTCGCTATTACTCAGTCTTACTGTCCAACGAGATGGAATGCTTAGTGGTCCGCAAGTTTGATGGCAGAAAATGCTCAACTAAACAGAATATCGAAAACAGTGGGAAGTGGACGGGTTGATTGGTGGAACGGCTGCGGCAATGCTAGGAAGTTGCACTGAGAAAAAGAAAGAAAGAAAAAGGAGGGGACAACACGCAGAACAGCCGTGTGTTTGAGGAGACTGGACAACACAATGTCGTGTGTCATCTCCAACTGAGGGTCTGCAACAAGACTGAGTGCACAAGACTGAATGTCATTCGGAAATGCAAGCATTTTTGGTGATTCAGTCCGTGAGCGCTTCATTCATACTGGGAGCATTAAAATGGACAGTGATGATGCCCGTGCGTCTGCCGCCATTTCGCAGCCTTTCGTAACTGTGTGTCGAGTGTTTAGCGTCGCTGTAACTGTAGGAAGTACAGCAAGAAAGGGGGGTTCACGTCGTAAGTCGCCGTGGCTGCATGCGGATCCTGCTACATTTTGGCAGCTACATGTGGGCGTAAGAGGCTTGTGCAACGCCCCTGTGTCGTGCTAATGCAATGCCCATTATTGTGAAGGCTGTGATTTGAAAAAACTTTATGCAATACGCAATTATCTTGCGTAAGAATTGCGAGTCTGGTCGCATCAGTGCTTCGTCAGGTGCTCAAAAACGTTTGCGTCTTTCACTCGACTCCTGTTCCCAACGTTACAGCTACATATTGTGACGATGGATAGATAGATAGATAGATATTAACATTTATTCGGGTCCAGAAGAATCTTCACCCCGTTTTATAGGGGCAAGACTGCGGGCCGCTCCCACGTTGGGACAGGAAGGCCAAGCCTCACCGCCGCATCGTGGGCCTTCTGGACAGCCCGGAGTTGGTCAAACCAGTTGTGGCTCTTGAGAAAGGAACGAAATTCTTCCTCCGTCAATCCGTGGTCCGTGTGGTGCTGTAAAGAGGGGCACTCCCAGAGCATGTGCCTAAAATCGCTAACCGCCCCACAGTCGGGACATAGAGGGGAGACTTCCGTGTACCTGCTGAAGACGGAGAGTGTGGGATAGGACTTCGTCTGCAGGAGCCTAAGAGTCACGGCCTGGGGCCTCGCGAAACTTCGATGTGGCAAGGGGAAAGCCCTGCGACTCATCTGGTAGTGGCTAGTGATCTCGTTGAAGGTAGAGAGAATGTCCCTGAAGTGGGATGGGTTGGCCTCCGAAAAGGCTGGACCAAGCCCGTCGCCGGTCCTACCCGGCACACCGGCTTCCCAGTGCCCGGCGCGGCCGGCAAGACCTCGCGCCCGGGCATGGGCCAACTCATTAACGTTGGCCAGCCCCCCTACTTCGACGCCCTCGTGCGCCGGGAACCATGTAATGACGTGATGAGTAAGCACCTTACCCTCAAGTGCCCTAGCAACCGCCTCACAAACAGCCCCAGTCGAGAAAGCTCGAACGGCTGACCTCGAGTCCGTATAAATTTCTGCCCTGTCCGACTTCAGGAGCGCCAACGCAATGGCCAGCTGCTCCGTCTTGGAAGCTGACGATGCCCTGATTGACGCGGCCGATAATACTCGGCCCTTCATGTCCACAACGTTAGCAACAAAGCGACTGGAGTCGCCTTCGTACTGAGCAGCATCTACAAAACACGAATCTGCCTCGTGCGCATGCGCGTAACGCAGAAGCGCAGAGGCGCGAGCTGTCCTCCTGCCAGTATTGAAAGTTGGATGCATGTTTCTCGGAATTGGGCAGACCGTAATAGCCTGCCGCACACTATCCGGAAGCTGAACGCTCTTATCTTTTAACGCTGTCGGATTGATCCCGACCTTAGCTAGGATACCTCTTCCCGCCACCGTAGACGAGAGTCTGGCAATATGTGCGGTCTGCTGTGCTTCGATCACTTCATCTAAGGTGTTGTGGACGCCGAGGCTTGTTAGGTTCTCTGTGCTTGTGCGCATTGGGAGCCCCAGGACTCTCTTAATACTCTTCCTGATGAGCGTGTTCAGTTTGTTAATTTCATGTTTCTGCCATCTGTGCATGGGAGTGACATAATTCACATGGCACATAAGAAACGCGTGAAAAAGTCTGAGGAGATTATCTTCCTTAAGCCCTCCTTTTCTGTTAGAAACCCTTGCAATGAGTCTGATTACTCCTTCAGCATGCCGTGTAAGCTTATCTATAGTACGTCCGTGCTGACCGTTAGCTTCAATAATCATGCCTAGCACCCGGAGAGAACGAACCTTGGGGATCACGCACCCGGATGACGTTCGCACCCTAATATCTGTCTCCTCGGGAGGCCTCCACCCTCTAGGCTTGGGTCCCCTTCTAGTGGGACGATAGAGGAGCAACTCTGATTTAGAAGACGAGAGCCGGAGACCCATGTTACTGACGTGTTTCTCTACGCAATGCACTGCGTCTTGGATTGTCTTCAACATGGCCATCCGACCCGCCTGCGCACCAAAGAGCGATGTCGTCCGCATATATTGCGGAGTCCAATACCCTCCATCTGCTCAAGGGCGACGGCCAAGCCCTGCATCGCTACGTTAAACAAGAGCGGTGAGATAACCGACCCTTGTGGCGTGCCCCGTTGCCCGAGATCGTAAGGCTCCGATCTGAGGGGGGGGGGCACGTGCCCGGTGTGCCACCCCCCTGGCTACGCCACTGTCGAGAATGACAAATGGTCCGGAGTAGCGGGCCAAGAACTTTTGGCACAAACCACGTTTTCGGACTGGCGTCCGCAACCACACAAGGTCACCTTTTGTGTAACAAACGGAGTGATGGCGGGCGTCGTAACGGGTCTTGGAGCGCTGTTGAGATGCCCTGGTTTGGAGACGTGCGATGCGACGGGCTTCTTCAGCGCGGCATAGTGACTCGGCAACCGATGTTTCCACGTCCAACGTAAAAGGCAGAATAGTGTCGAGACAGCTGCGAGGGGAGCGAGCGTAGAGCAGAAAAAAAGGAGAGTATCCTGTCGTCTCGTGCTTCGCGGTGTTTTATGCGTATGTGATGTAGGAGAGTACTTCGTCCCAGTTTTTGTGCTTGGCATCGGCATAAATTGATAACATGTTCGTTAGCGTCCTGTTGGTACGCTCTACGAGACAATTGGTCTGTGGGTGATAGGGTGTCGCATGGCGGAATTGGCTGGCAGACAGGCGCAGGATCTCTTCAACGACGTCAGCGACGAACTGACGTCCCCGGTCGCTAATGACGACTCGTGGAGGGACATGGCGTAGAATTATAAGTCGAAGCATAAACTGCGACAATATTAACCATATGCTCTTCCGGGCCCCACACCAACTATCAGATACTTGCCATCACAACTATTGAGAACCGGCTTATATTTACTTAATCTGACTTGGAAGGCATACAAACGTTAATATTGACATCGTTCCCGCCTGCTCGTTTTATATGCGAAGCAGCTTAAGGCGTAGTTCAATCCGGTGGTGGTGGTGGTGGTGGTGATGGGGGTGGTGTGCGGCGTGACCACCCTTACTGCGCATGCGCAAACCCTTAAAAAAATAAAAATAAAAAACCTCCTCTAGGCATCCCTGCCCGCGGCAACCACACCCTCACTGCGCATGCGCGTCCCCTCCTCTCTCCCCTCCTACACTCCCTCCTCTCTCCTCTAGGCATCCCTCACCGCGGCGTCCACACCCCCCACTGCGAATGCGCTTCCTACCCTCTCTCTCCTCTCCTACGCCCCCCCCCTCTCGCCTCGCGACGCCGACGCAGGCAGCGTCTGCTAGCGAGTTTCTTGGTTGAAAAAACCGACTGCTCGCGCTGCACAACCGTTCACTGGCCACCCCGTATATATGGCACTGGATCTTGACCTGCAAGGTAGTGCCGGTGGGAGATTTCTACTGTGCGTTGTTGAACAATAAAAATTCGCAGCGTGCGCGTTAACTAAAAGCGGACTGCGGGTCTCTGTGTCCAGTTGGAGTCTTCTGTCTCTCATTGCCCATTAGCAGCGGTTGGCATGTTCCAGTAGGAAACACCGGTCCATCACTGCGTGCTTTGCGCCTCCCCAGGTTTCTCTCCTGCGCAACGCTGCGATGAGCGCCAGCGTCAACGCCGCCGCCATTGTAAGCGTTAGCGCCCGCTGCTTCGCATCTACACATGGTTCCCTTTAGCGGGAGATGGTGTAATTTTTGGTAGGGCTACAGATAAAAATAATTTCGACCATAATTCTATGTATGCTACCGTGGGTTGCACATCCACTGTTTTGACGTCCAAAGTAAAAGTTATTAAATGTGAAGCATTTCTTAGCGAACTTCGGCGACTTTGAGCGCATCTATCCATCAATCTATCTATCTATCTATCTATCTATCTATCTATCTATCTATCTATCTATCTATCTATCTATCTATCTATCTATCTATCTATCTATCTATCTATCTATCTATCTAGCAGCTTATGACTTCACGCTCTCCAGACCGTATCGTTAAAGGGAATTATACCAAACCTGGTATGGCATAACAGTAATGTATGACGAACATGAATGATTCCTCATATGAGAATCATGACTAACTTGACATGAACGGTATGGTTTAAAAACTATGACCGCGGTGCTACTGCGCTTGCTTTCTTAACTTGATATCCAAAAATGGGTATGATGAGACATTTCTGCATGACTAACATAAATGACAGGTCGGAATATGAAAAGCATGATGTGCATGTCATGTAGAACATAATTTACATGCCACGCTCATGGTATGCTGACGGCCGTTTCGCTAGCTTGATATACACCAAATCTGGCATTCCGTGACGTGACTGTATGACGAACATGAATGACAAGTGGTAATTGGAAATCATGACATGTCATGCAAAACAAGATTTTCCTGCCACGCTCATGCCACGCTCGCGGACATTTCGCCAGCTTGATATACACCAAATTTGGTACTGCGTCAGGTGACTGTATGACGAACCTAGGTGGCAGGTGGTAATATGGAAATCTTGACATGTCATGTACAACGTGATTTACACGCGCGCGCTCACGGTGCGCTGCAATCGTTTTGCCAGCTTGATACACACCAATTTGGTATTGCGTGACGTGACTGTATGACGAACATGAATGACAAGCGGTAATATGGAAATCATGACATGTCATGCAAAACATGATTTTCGTGCCACGCTCACGTTGCGCTCACAGGCGTGTCGCTGGCTTGATACACACCAAATTTGGTATTGCGTGACGTGAATGTATGACCAACATAAATGATAAGCGGTAATATAGAAATCATGGCATGTCATGTACAACATGATTTACATGCCATGCTCATGGTCCGTTGACGGCCGTTTCACTTGCTTGAAATACACCAAATCTGGTATTCCATGACGGGACTGTATGACGAGCATGAATGACAAGTGGTAATATAGAGGAAAGAAGTGTAAACTTAAGGGCTCGTTTGATTTGTTAAACACAATGTTAATTAGAACTAACAGACAATGATGCCAAGGAAAGTATAGGGGATGTAATTAGAAGTAATTATAATGTAAATCAGAAGAAAGAAAAGTGGAAGAAAAGATAACTTGCCACCGGCAGGGACCGAACCTGTGACCTTCGAATAACGCGTCCGATGCTCTACCACTGAGCTACGGTGGCGGTCATCCCTCCGTCCACTTTATAGGGTATATATGTTCATTTAAACGTGGGAGCGTCAGTCAGCGCCGCCTGTTGCCATTACGGCGAGTGTGGAACACTCTTTTTGCCTGTGGCAAGTTATCTTTTCCACTTTTCATTCTTCTGATTTCCATTACAATTACTTCTAATGACATCCCCTATACTTTCCTTGGCATCATTGTCTGTTAGTTCTAATTAACATTGTGTTTAACAAATCAAACGAGCCCTTCAGTTTACACTTCTTTCCTTCATTCTTAGCGAGGGTCTCGTTCTGGCAGACTTGATGCCTTCAGGTGGTGTGCGAGGGATTATTAGTCAGCTGCCAGCCCGTAATAAGATCACGTGCTACGTGACGCCCACAGGCAAAAAGAGTGTTCCACACTCGCCGTAATGGCAACAGGCAGCGCTGAGTGACGCTGCCGCGTTTAAATGAACATATATACCCTATAAAGTGGACGGAGGGATGACCGCCACCGTAGCTCAGTGGTAGAGCATCGGGACGCGTTATTCGAAGGTCGCAGGTTCGGTCCCTGCCGGTGGCAAGTTATCTTTTTTTCCACTTTTCTTTCTTCTGATTTACATTACAATTACTTCTAATGACATCCCCTATACTTTCCTTGGCATCATTATCTGTTAGTTCTAATTAACATTGTGTTTAAGTGGTAATATGGAAATCATGACATGTCATGTGCAACATGACTCGCATGCCACGCTCATGCCACGCTGGCGGCCATTTCGCCAGCATGATATACACCAAATTTGGCGCTGCGTCGCGTGACTGTATGACGAACCATGGTGGCAGGTGGTAATATGGAAATCTTGACATGTCGTGTACAACGTGATATACACGCCACGCTCACGGTGCGCTGACGGCCGTTTCGCCGGCTTGATAAACACCAAATCTGGTATTGCGTGACGTGACTGTACGAGGAACATAAATGACAAGCGGTAATATGGAAATCATGACATGTCATGCACAACATGATTTTCATGCCACGCTCACGGTGCACTGGCGGCCGTTTCGCTAGCTTGATATACACCAAATTTGGTATTGCGTGAAGTGACTGTATGACAAGCATAAATGATAAGCGGTAATATGGAAATCATGACATGTCATGTACAACATGATTTACATGCCACGCTCATGGTGCGCTGACGGCCATTTCGCTAGGTTGGTATACAACAAATTTGGTATTGCGTGAAGCGACTGTAGGAAGAACATAAATGACAGATCGTAAAATGAAAATCATGAAATCCATGTCTTGTACAACATGATTTACATGTCACGCTAATGGTGCACTCACGGCCGTTTTGCTAGCTTGATATACAACAAGTTCCGTGTTGCATGATGTGACTGTGTGACAAACATTAATGACAAGTGAAGGAAAGTCGTGTGAATTTAAGGGCCTCGTTTGCTTTGTTAAACACAATATTAATTAGAACTAACAGACAGTGATGCCAAGGAATGTATAGGGGATGTTATTAGAAGTATTTGTAATGTAAATGTCAAGAAAGGAAAGTGGACGAAAAGATAACTTGCCACCCCGGCGGTGGCAAGTTATCGTTTTCGTCCACTTTTCTTTCTTCACATTTACATCACAATTACTTCTAATAACATCTATACTTTCCTTGGCATCATTGTCTGTAAGTTGTCATAAATGACAAGTGGTAATATAACAATCATGATATGTCATGTACAGCATGACTTGCATGCCACGCTCATGGCGCGCCTGTGGCCGTTTCGCTGGATTGATATACACCAATATTGGTATCGCGTGACGTGGCTGTATGACTAATATAAATGACAAATGTAAATTATGACATGCACGTTATGTACAGCATGATTTGCTTCGTGCTGGCTGCTTCGCATTACATCGATACCCACAATGCGTGGAACCTGCCGGTTTTTTTTACGACAGAACGTCGTTTTCAGCACCTTGTGACACCGATGTCGTTTCACTGCGCTTCTATTTCAGATCCGCAACGCCATAGAACCGACCATAGTGTCTCAATTCTACACCGAATCCGTACCTCCGACAAATCAAACAGCTTGGCAGAAAGCCGCTGGGATGTTCAAAGCTTGTTTTAAGCTGGGAATTGAAGGGAAGTCTGAAGTGAGTAAGCAGTGTTCCTTTCAGAATGGGAAAAAATTTTCCTCGTGCAAAGTACTTACTCCACTAAAAAAAAATAATAAAATAAACGCGAAGCAATTTTGTGCGACGTTACCTGCTCGATAGCGCCATCGTGTTGTGTTTCCTATTCCTGTTAAAAAAAGTATACCAGTTCGTTGCATTGTATGAGAAACGATGCCCGCGAAACATCTTTTTTTTTTCTTTTTTGACTTTTCAATCCGATGGCGATGGTGACGGCGTCGTCATGAGGTTCCGTATAGTGTTCAAATCTACAACAGACAGTTATAGTTTAGCAGGCTTAGCGGAATAGCACGCTTAGCGGAATAGTGGGAATCAAAATGCGCATGCGCAGTACGCTAAACGACCCGTAGCTTTCATCGTATGCACGCAATTTTTCAGATTTCGCGTTACCGTGTTTGCGTGGTTACTGTAGTGTGCGTAAAATAATGGAGCGGTTATGGAAGCCCGCTGCTAACTGAATTGACTGTTGATGTGGGCGCATCCACTTCTTTTGTTGCAAACGACTGTGTAAAATGGCTTGGCTTGCCTTCAGGTATCATTGACTACTGAGAAGTACGGGTAATTTAGCGTAGTTTTTGATATCGTTTCACAATAGGGGATGATGATGATGATGATGATGAATTGCGGTTATGCCCTTGGTAGCAGGTTGGCAACTGTCAAGTGCCTTAACCATTCAAAATGTACCCCGCCATTTGTCGATGAACCCGTAAGCTCGATCCGCCATGTCCTGTTGGGCACGAAAACGAAACCAGTCGCATATCCCAGCCTTTACGGTGCAAGTTGCTGATTGTTTATATTCGTTCTGCGATGACTTCCCAATGCTTCGTGCACTGTTCAGGCAACGAGGGAGCCCTGACAATGCCGGGAACAAGGTAGGACTAATCTTAATCGAGTTTATCAGTTACATGAACGAAGAGAACATACCGACGCGCACTTGTTTCGTCGACAAGATCAGCACCTTCGGAAGTGACCAGCACGCCCAAAAGCGCTCTACAACCTCAGTTCTTATTTATCCACGAAATTTAATTGCTCGACTGCAACATAGCTAGACCTACAGAACAATATATTACGATATATGCATTTCAAAACGTGCGGCCGACAGCGCGCGAACACGCGCGAGAGAGCATGATTTATCAACATAGCTTGTCGGTGTTGCCGATCGACGAAAGCAAGGACTTACTTATTTACACATGTATGAGCAGTGCCACAGACGCTGCTGCGCGCGTCCACGGTAAATCAGTGCCGCCACACGAGTCCTGCTCGCAAAATTCACACAGGCACCACTTTGTAAGCTTCGCAAGGCAGTGTTCTAGCAGTGTGCGCCCAACCGTCTGCGCGCCGAAGTACATAGTCCGTACGCCTCGCACGCCTGCTTCTGCCCTTTGCTTTGCACCCTGCACTTTTATTTTCTTCTGCTTCCTTCGGTCAGCATGCGCTGCGAGGTAGGTAGGTATAAACTTCATTTGATCCATGAAAGAACACGAAGCACTCAGTTACGGAGCCGTACATGTTCTCTGGCCGTACTATAGATGGAGCTATTTGTTCGGTAGATCGTCGTACTAATCTTTCCACTGATCGCGGGCACTTGTATGTTTGTATGCTCTTTGGAATAGCGCGCGGCGCGCGATAATGCACGCCTTCGTGGCATGCGAAAGCAAAGAGCACGTATAGCGTTCAACAAAACGAGAGCGACAACACTCAACCCGCACTATAGATTAGGACCACAAGGCTTTATAAACAACCGGTGTGTATTAAAACAGCGTTACTCGGGACGGTCTCTCCGTATTCAGTCGAAACGCGCGATCACTATTTTTGTTTGGTTTGCGGCGCACCGCTCATGCACATGTCCATGCCTTGTTTATTCCGAAAAACTACGACACACACTATTGCGAAGGATGCAGAGATATACGGTGGCTCAAGAAATCAGTCGAGAAGTGCAGCACAGCGTTGCACAGGTCGCGCAGAAAGAACGTGGTTTGGATATCTGAAGTGTGTTATTATAATCGCAGTGGAAAATTTTACAATGGAGATATATTGCTGCGCAAGGTCATCTGAGAAGTTTAAGAGCCGCATCTGCTCTGCAATAAACACTTTTCTTGAACTCCTACCTCAGATCGGAAGCACACGCCACTAGAGAACAGCTGTTCGGCTTTGCGAAGCGATGCGCCTCGTGCAGCTGCCGTCCCGGATGAGTTTTGAGGCGCGCAGAGCTCCGATATAGCTTTCTCGTCGATTTGTGGCAGCACAGCGAGGTTCACTGACCGTTCGGCGCTGGATGACGAAAGAAAAGGCCGTATTTTCTCGGTACGAAAGCTCTGCCAACGAGAGCGGTTCAGCCTCTCCTTGGCCTCTCCTTATGTAGACGCTAGCAGACGATTCCTCGACGGTGCCCAACACAACATGGCGGACACGCCCAGTGTTGGTAGAGAACTAAGCATTATGAATAAACCCCTATTCGAACGTTCCTAGGACTAACTAGATCGGCGTAAACAAATCTCCAAGATAAAAATTGTCTTTTGGTGCGTGGTTCACATTATTTACTTTTATTGTTACTAAAAAAAAGTGGTAATATTGCTGCGCGTGGAGATACAAGCGAGCATTCTTAGTTTTTTTTTTTTTCACTTTATTTAACGCATTCACCCTCCGCTAGGTGACGCCACCGTCATAACTTGGGCACGTAAACGCTATCCCGCTAAACTAAAACACGTTGTCAGCAACGAACGTTTGCGGCACGGTAACGCTATTTCCTTAATCCCCGCCCTCACTCTAATGCTACACTATAGACCAGGGGTCTCAAACTTCTCAAATTTCAGGCAGCGGGCAGCAGTCGCAGAACTTAGTCCCGCAAGGGCTGGGTCAGGAAAGAATGTAAGAGCGAGGAGGGGGGGGGGGGGGGGGGTTAGTTCGTACACATTGTCACCAAACGCTACCATAGAAAAGAAAACCTTTTCCATGTCTCTCATACGGGTCATTTCTGAAGAAGTTTTGGGGCCAGGATTCCATCCCACAACATGACAATACCGATCTCCAAAATGAGTTAAATCTGGACACGGATTCGTAAATACTGTTATTGTTTCACGGTTAGGCTTCAACACATTATGACCACATAGTGTGCCTCACGAAAATAATGCTTCAGACCAGTCATGCCTGTGTAGCTCACGAACGTACTTACTATGAAAAAAAAAAAAAAACATAGGACGAACATAGCGATGTGCGGGCCGCGGGCCGCGGGCCGCACGCGAGTGTTCGCGGGCCGCATGCGGCCCGCGGGCCGCGTGTTTGAGACCCCTGCTATACACAGTTAACGCTACGGGTCTTCTAGCGTAATGCGCATGCGCATTGCGATCCCGCTATTCCGTTAAACGGCCTATTTCATTAAACCCGCTAAACTATAACTGTCTTATTACTATCTAGTATCCCCCTGGGCGTCGTGTGCTCCATGTTCGAATGAAAACGCACCAGGGCAGCTGGCGATCACGGCTATCTGCCGCGGTGGTGTAGCGGTTACGGTTCTTGGCTGCTGACCCAAAGGTCGCGGGTTTGATCCCGGTAGCGGCGGTTGCATTTCGATGGAGGCGTAATGCTAGAGGCCTGTGAACTGTGCGATGTCAGTGCGCGTTAAGGAACACCAGATGGTCAAAATATTCGAAGCCCTCCACTACGTCGCTCTGGCACAAACTGCGTACTTTGCAAGCGGGTGACCGCAGTCGCGGGTGCCCTATCTTGAGAGAGATCAGCAGACGCTTGTACGCTTTGTACGCGCTTTGTACGCGCACTGTCCCCACCACTCAGTTTGCGTAGAAGTGGAAGGCGGCACAAAGGTGGCTTCGCTGCTGCAGCGGCCGCGTTTTCTGATGCTAGCGTTTTGACACAGGGGACCGGTCCCCGGCTGTGTTTCACGGTCATGTTTGCCTGTGTGCGCTACACTATGCTCTTTAACTGAGTTAATAAGCGAATGTTCTCAAGTTTGTACGCTAGATAGAAATACTATCCTTATTCCACGCAGCTGTCTAATAATTTGCCGTCCCAATCGATCTTTCGCCTTTGAGCCCAAAGTTCTGCTGACGTAACTACACAGCAGTAACACAATTGCAATGCGACACTCCTTCCACTACATCACTCATTACTGTGACTGCACCAGATACGGTGATGTGGCAACGTGAGGAGGAAATAGCGAGGTTTTAATCAGGGCTGGGCAGAAATAGTCAGAAAAGTATTCCTGAATACAGTTATCGAAATACAAGCACTCGAAGCCTAAAATACAGATACTGAGATACATTTGTCTTTGCGTGGCCTCCGAGATTAGCCGGCTGCGCGCCGTTGCTCCGGCCGTCCCATTCGCACGCAGAGCGCGTAATCGGAGAAAGCGGGAAAACCGCCGCACCGCGGCGCGCGCCCCCCCCATGGCTCGATGGTTCGCTTCCTCTGACGCGGAGACGCGCGGAGGGCGAAAGCTTGGCAATCGCAGCCTCTCTGCGACGCGTAATAGGAAATTGCAGCACACATATGTGCCGACTAAAGGCAAAATGTCGCTTACTGGTGCACTTGGGCTATTGTCTCTTCAATTCTTACGCAAACTTAGGACTGCGGGGTGAGGCACATCGCCACAAGACCGTTCACTGATGCCATAGGTTACGTTTTGCTACGCGCTTGTGATTTTCTTTGGGGACGGTTTGTATAGGAATACACACGGAATAGACACGAACGCTGGTAGGCCGCCTCACTTGTTGTACTGTGGCTGTTTATTTCCTGGTCTTTTTTTTTTTTTTTTGGCGCTACAAACCGTCCAGAGGTCGTGTTTATTATGTATGCGTTTTTCGCTCTACAAGCAACAGGCTTCAATTCGCAACAATCCTTCTTTTCTTTGCTTGTGTGGTAAAAACAAGCGATTTTCGTTTGCACATTCGCGTAGTGGCCTATTTTCATTCTGGAATTGTCGTATGCATGTTTTAATTCTGAAATTACATTTTTTTTAATGCGGATATGAAATAGATCTGCCAGTTTTCTTGTGTATCGTTGGTATGTAAGATTTACTTTGGCACTTCAACATAGGACGACGGAAGACATGAGGCGACCTTAATACAGTGTTATGTTTATGTGCTTGAAACTAATTTTTACAATCTTTTCTTTTTTTTTACACTCTTTTCTTTTTTTAATTTTTTTTACCGAGAATCGCAGCGAGACGCGTGACTAATCTGCCTCCGTTTCGCATGCGTTCGTATTCACGCGCCTTGCGCATCCTGCAGACGCCATCCACGTTCCAGCGCTAAATTGACGGACACTATAAATTCCAAAGTGTGTTCTGCGAACTCTTGTGCCCATTGAGACGGGGTCGGTCAGAAGGGAACGCGATGCGCGCGTCTCCCCTCCTTGCATGAATGGACACGCTGGGCCGACGCTACGCAAGCAAAGCGCGAACACTGTAGAGTGCGACGCGACAGGCGTTTGTTCGCGCCCCGGCGGCTACCTGGCACCGTTCCACGGCGCGAACGGAGGGACGGACGCAAGGACGGATGCACGGACCGACGGACGGATGCTCGGATGCACGTACGGACAGGTGCACGGACGTTTGGACGGACAGATGCACGGATGGACGCACGGACGGACAGACAGATGGACGGACGGACGGACGGAAAGACAGATGCACGGACAGAGTACGGTCTATTTTAAACCTATATGCGCGCCATGAACGCTCTATGTACGGTAGATGTAACACCTGTGTTTCGGTCCGACAGACCTTCGACAACGGACATGGTGAGAGCCTAAGGAGCTTCATTCCTAAAAAAGCACACCTACGTGTTGTCATATTTCGCGGCAACTTGGAAAACGCCGTTCGGCAAGCTTTCATGCAACCCAGGTTAAATATTCCGCGCTAGCATCCTTTGTTGCCCAAATCGGCTTTTAAACGACCACTAAAGTTGCATACAAAAGCAAGCAGTGACTTTTTAATAACGTACCCGAACTTCTTTGTAGCTGCAGTAAGGCGTGGTTGCACGTTGACTGCGTGCTTACAACGTACGTGTGTCAAATAGGCAACAACGTGCCAACACAGCTGATATCGTGACTGGAATTACTGAAATCGCACGCTATGCCGGGCAGACGAGCGCCGCTCGACACATGGGGAAAAGATCGCCACCTCGCGGCGCCTTCAGGAGGCGACAAAATTACACTTCTCCGCTGGGCGAAGCGCCGAATGGGACGGCCGGAGCAACGGCGCGCCGCCGGCTAATCTCGGAGGCCATGGTCTTTGACGTAACGGGATATTTCCGAAATACATTTCCGTAAGAAGAAAAAATTATTCCTGAATGCAGATACTGGAATATCGATACAAGAGTACAAATACTAGAATACCTGTTTGATTTCGGGAATATTGATGCTCCGCAACGGCATTCATTAGGGCACGATAATATTTTGATTGTTTCACCGCATTGGAACTTGTAAGTCAAGCATAACACTCGAATCACTTACGAACACCAGTGAATCAAGAAAAAGTATACATTCATTCTAGACACAAGATCTTTGTTACTGAGATGGTTGTTACGTTAACTGCGCTTCAGCAACAGCAGCTTCTTAAATGCGTTGTCATTTAGACAACGCTGGTTCAGCCTCAACACAAGACTCGCGAAAGACACAAGGCTCACGGAAAAGATGGAGGTGCGGCACCTGCATTGAGAGACTGCGACTTTCGTCGGCAGAGCATGACTGCCTTCGTAATTCTGCGTCACATCGTCGGGTGCTTTACCACATGGGTCATTCTGTGCGAGTGGGGAACCCTTCGGCGCCTCCCACTGTGTTATAGGCCAGCGGCGTGCCTTTCCATGGTAGCAAGCAGTGCGAAAACAAGAGGGACACAGAAGAAGAAGATACAAGAACAAGCGCTGCATTTAACTATGATTTTTTTAATCACAACTGAAACATATATACATACAGCACCCGGCCGTGGGGGAGCACGCGCAAAAGAAATATTCACACCCTTTCCTCGCTCAACAACCAAAGCACACCCATTGCACATACTTCACGTCATAGCAAGGTACAACATTTCCTTATCATGTACCGTCACTGACGCCTTACTGACACATGCTTGCGAGAATTTCGATCTGTGTGCCGCCTCAACAAGTTCCCGTGCCTTTTGGCTTCCGTGTTTGTACAAAATGGAAGTGGAACTATAAATAGGCGCGCACTCACACTGGCGGCAATGCATTGACAAGTGTGAACTTGCCGGGCCTTTAAAGAGATTGTGGTGTTCCCTTGATCGCACATGAACGCACCGCCCCGTCTGCCCCACATATACGCGGTCACATGACCAAGGTATCGAATAAACAACGTTGAAGCAGCAAGATACGTATCTGCTGACATGTTTTACAGTGCAACTGAAATATGAAGCGACCCCCTTATTGCTTATGAGGTGGTCCACCATGGCGCACAGTCTGCTGAACTGGTTTCGCGCCGAGATCAACACCCGCACATCATAGTGGGAAGCCACTTTCTTAAGTCGATGAGTGAAACCATGAATGTATGGAATAACAGCAAATTTTCTGCGTGTTTCTCGAACTGGCTCTGGTTCATTAGCGCCGCCTTTTCTTAAATTATTAAGTAGTTTCTCACAAGTAGCAGAGAGCATCTCCTTGCGGAAAACCCGGCTTCCGTCAATTTCTGCACCGGATCGGTGAAACTGGATCCCACCAAATGGTGACAAGATTTGTTCATCGCAGAGTGAAAACAGGAAAGAGCAATAGTGTTTTTTTTTTTTGTACTAACTTTGTGTGACCAGAGCAGTACTTCAACAAAGGTTTGACCGATCTGGGTGCGTACTGCCAGCAAACATGACTGGATGTAAACACTAGCTTTAAATCAAGGAACTGTATTGAGTCATCCTTCAGGAATTCAGAGTAAACTTTTAGGCCGAGGCCTTTTTTGCTCAAAATTAAACAAGATTTCAGCGCCCTTGACGTCATGACCGTCATTGTCAAAGAAAACTATGTAATCGTCGACATAGCGAAAAACTTTGGTAGTGAGTGTTTCAAATACCGAATCTGACGCCCTGTCAACTTTGCTCAGAAAAATATCGCTCAGGATAAAAGCAACCCTAGACCCTATGCACATTCCAGCCTTTTGAACATACACCACTTCATTGTAGGATATAAACATACACCCTAAACAAAAAAAAAAAGGAGCTCCAAAAATCACTGAGTTGCGGTGCGACTGTCAGTTATGAAGGCAAGATTCATCATTGTCGATAGTGATACATTCCTTAACCTGCCACTAACAGATGGTCATGTGGGAGGGAATAGAAAAGATCCTCCACGTCTATACTTAAGGCACGACCATTTACAAGATTGGCACTGCACAGGAAATTAACAAGGTCTGAGTTAGGAATAAGGTATGGGTTGATATTGCGGTGGGAAGATAAGCATTTCATCGAATACCGCACTGCTGCCGTGTGTCACGTGCATTTGCTTGGCAAAGCACAAAAGTCTTCTTTTCCTCGTAGAAGGTGGTCCAGCTCATTTCTGACAAGGTAACGAGATACCCGTGTCCTCTGCAGTATCGCGATGTTATCGATACATCTTAAAGGTATTTCACTACTGAGATACAAATACATTTTGCAAATGTATCTCGGATACAGAAATACAGACACTAGAAAGTATCTCTAAGATACTATCTCCGAGATACTCTTGTATCGCGATACTGCCCAGCCCTGGTTTTAATGCATCTGCATGTGCGTGTTCAACAGCACACTCGCAAACTTAAGTCTACCTGTTTGTGCATGATCCACTATATTCCTACTGCAGGGAAAACAAACGCGCCTTCACCGATGCCTTATAGGTCTGTACATATATACATGCACATATCAACGGGGTACGATGGTTAACGAGGCGCTGGATATAGTACGGGAATACATAAAATTATCATCAATCGACTATCGTAAAGAAAACTGAATTTGACGGCATTTTGAGCTGTGTCGTTTAGAGGCTTTAAATAGCTCATTCGTATTTATCTAAAAAGCATCGACATCATTGTTTATGGTTTAAAATTTTGTTTCCTCGTTAAGTGGTACTTTCTCGGACTTTCCGTCAAAATTTGCTTCCCATTAACCCTTCTGATCCATCTGCTGACGCACATCACGGCTGTGGCGTCGTTCAAGTAACCTCGCAGAATTGTACTTCCAGATAAGTGACCTCAAGCAATGGATGATCTCCCTCAACCTTGACTTGGCCACGCTGACGCCTTCCGAACCTTACAACTCCATTGACCTCATGGTGCGCTGCTGCCTGAAGTATGGCTTAAGCCCTCTATTCGAATTTCAAATAAGCAAGCTCTTATTTGTCGCCGG
>JALIZH010011634.1:0-42814 GCA_030522465.1 Rhipicephalus appendiculatus | reverse complement strand
ATGAATATGAATGTCCTTGGACCAAGGGCGTTAACGAGGCACTCGTGCTAAGCCATATATCCCCATGATAGTGTTATCACGACCACTCACCATTCATTCTCACTACACACACTTCACGTCACTCTCATTATTTTAATACTTATGTTTTACCCGCCTTAACGCGAGGAATTTTAAGGCCCTTATACAGCCCCTTACCATAATCATTGTACACATCTCTTGCCACACTGCCTGGCGCTCTTTGGCCATCAAATGGCCCTTGCGCCATTAAACACCATACATCATCATCATCATTGTTTTTTCCCAATGGTATTTCAGCAGGTGATACATACAGAAACTCTGTCTTGAAGAAAGACGCACGGCTATGCTCTGTCCTGAATACCCCGTCTGGTGCTCTATGCAGTGCCAGAACATCATCACTTTTAAATGTTTCATCTATCAGCTTATCTAAGTCATCACTGCCAACAGCTTTCTCCCTGAGCTTTTCTTTGAGACGAGAAGCCATTGCTGAAGCATTAGCATTTTGTATGTCATATTAGCATTTTGTATGTCAGCTTCAGACATTAATTTGTACAGTGGATGATGGCACATGGCGCTCGGATAAGAGTCGCAAGTACAAATGGGCAAAAGCAATGCTGATTTGGTTCTCACTGCTATCTTGCATGCTGCTTTGACATGTCGTCAGTGTACCAGGTAGATCTTCCTCTTCATACATATAGCTTCAATTGGTGTTCAGTATCAGGTGGAGGGTTTGTACTGCTTGCTAGATCATGCCTTGCCTCTTGAACTTCCACCTCTGGTACTGTGCAAATGTACTTCCCATGGTAACGTGACAGATGGGAAGAAAATGATGTCTTCTTGTCGTAGGCTTTGTTGCATAGCGGACATGTCACTTTGGTGCCTTCAGCGATGTGCATCTTTAGGTGGGCAATTAGAGCTTGGTAATCTTTACAAACTTTCGGCCCCCTGCTTCACGTAGACGGCACCCCTGGGCTGACCCACCCAGGGGAAATCGGCAGTCTCCTTTTTCTATCCCCCCTCTTCGATCTTTTTCTTTTCTCTCTCTTCTTTCCTGTCTTCTAATCTGTTCTATCACTTCCTCATTTTCGTAGGCGGCTCGGGTTAACCGTGTATATGTGTCCTCCCTTGGACACGATATATTAGGTTATAGCGGCATTGTACGGCTGGCGTCTGCAGCCTTACATGGTAAGAGCTGCAGCGTCCCCAAGTTGGACTCCATGGTGGGTGGCCGCCACTGCTGCCGAAACACACACAACTATCACGGAAACACCTCCGTTCCCCCCGCCTCCTTGATCGTTACCCTCAGAAGAGGGTACGCACCGATTAAATACTGAATTCTTTGACCCGACCAACGGAAACCTTTCCTAAATTTCATGTGCTCCACAGCCAGAACCCTGAGAAACTCGCAAGAACTATTTCTCCATTCATAGTTGCAAAATCCTTGACCGAAGCCTTAGGGCCCGGCTACAAGGTAACCAAAATGGCAAGCGGTGACCTTCTTCTCGAGGTCCCAGCGAAACAGCAATATGAAAATCGCTCAGGAGTTCAATAACCAGAAACGTAGCTGCAGATGAAGAAAGAAGCAAAATTTCTTTTAAAACCAACTTTTTAGCACTTATTATATAGCAAGTATAATAAAATGTCACAAACTTAAACACTATTCAAAAAGCTTCCTTCGCTTTGCAAGTTTCAAACAGCGTTACTTTACTCTTTGTTGCGCAGACATTTCATACACAAAATGTCTTCTTTGTCGCGGTAATATTTGTGTGTTACATCGCCGTGAACTTCGAGATCGACAGGTAATGAAATTGGTCCCTCCATGTTGAATATGTTCGATATTTTTGCCCCGTAAATTATCAAGTTAAAAAGAATGATGATGATATATGGAGTTTATTGGCGCAAGGGCCATGCGATGGCCAAAGAGCGCCAGTAAACTAAGTCCTTATCGGGCTACTGGGTAATATGTGCATAAAATATAAAACACGCAATCAAATCTAAAATATCCATTTTCGGACCCGTGTCGATCTCTAGCGGAATCAGCCATTTACTATATTAGGAGACTAAATGGGCTTATGTGTTCTGTGTAGCTACCTGCAACTGTGGTTAGCCGTAACCGTAGTTAGGTTAACTGCGATTACGGCTGTTTCTGCGACAGTGGCAGTGGCGTACATTATGGGTGTGTCAGGGGGGTCCTGCCATGCTTGGGCTTGGGGGGACACCCCTTGCAAGTATCACCCCTTCAAACTTCTCTTTCAGGCACGGGCGCTGCCATATTTGACCAAGTGACCGTAACTGGCCTTCCCCCAGCTAGTTGACTCCATAGTTTCCTAAAACTAACTAGAGGGGACTCTGGCGCTGCGATCGTTCAGCCACCATGGGAATACAGTGCCTAGAATATACTGTAATGGGAATGATGGGTAGTACACGGATTTGCCTAGTCTTCGTACTTACGGCTTCGAACGCACTTGTGGCTTTGTTTATTGTTGTGTTCTGATTCTGTTTCGGATAAAAGAATGGACCGTTGTGAACTTCGCCAGCCGATTTGAATTCGTGAGCCTAAAAAGGTCAACGTGGTGAAGCTTACTTGGTAACCCTTTGCTGAACTTCGTATTGCAGCAAAGCGGATTCAAGCCACATGGAGCCAAAAAGAACGAAGACTAGTCAAGACTAGGCAAATATGTGTACTACCCATGATTCCCATGCTGGCTGAAGCGCCGTGTGTTGCAGCTCGCATAGACACTAGCGCCAGAGTTCCCCTCTAGTGTATTTATAGGAAACTCTGGGGTTGCCCCAGCCAATGCATTGCGCCAGCGAAGCGGCCGTGGCCGTAAGCGCCAACAGCTGGGTTTAGAAGTCAACATGGCAGCACCCATGCAGACGTGATCGCCCGCTTCGATCCGAACTCGCGCTTGCTACTCGCCCACTATCTTCACAGCAGTAAATAAATGGTGAAATCAGCTATCGATTTGTGTGCTCTCACGCTGGGGACAAAGCATCAGGTATGTTCAGTCTTTATTGTCGATTAATAATACACAGCGCAAGACGAACAAAGGACGAAAAGAGGAACCACAAAGACAAGCGCTGACATCCAACTGAGGTTTAATGAAAACATACCTGCAATATAAGTCTTTGTGGTTCCTCTTTTCGTCCTTTGTTCGTCTTGCGCTGTGTATTAATAATGGATCACCAACTAGCCCAAACCCAACCTTGCTTTATTGTCGAGATTAGCTGTGTTTATTTAGCCATGCCTGCTAAGCCTTGCCTCCGAGAATTGGAGAATGAATCTTGAAAACACTGCAAAATGCCGATGAATACATTGCTCTCAAAGCTTCAGGACGTAAATATAAAACAAATACATGCGTATGTTACGAACTTACGTGTCACAAAGCGCAGTACGACGACGTGATAAACTCGAGGCGGAAGAGAACTGCATCCACAGGTGTCGCCATGTTGACTTTTCCGGCGTTGCCGTCTGCTCGCTTTTACTCGCGTGCGCGAAGACGCTACGGGGACGCCGAGCAGACGACGCGGATGGAGACATATTCAGTAGCGCTGCCCAAGGCCACGACATGGAGACGGCCGCGGTAGGAGACGGCCATGGCATAGAGTTTCCTATAAATACACTAGAGGGAACTCTGGCGCTAGTGTCTGCGGGGGCTGCAACACAGGGCGCTTCAGCCAGCATGGGAATCATGGGTAGTACACAAATTTGCCTAGTCTTGCCTAGTCTTCGTTCTTTTGGCTGCGTGTGGCCTGAATTCGCTTTGCCGCAATACCAAGTTCAGCAAAGGTTTTGCAGTTACGCTTCACCGCCGTTACCTTTTTTAGGTTCACGAATCCAAATACGCTCACGAAGTTTAGAACGGTCCATTCTTTTTTCCGAAAAAGAACGAAAGCGCAACAATAAACAAAGCTACAAGTGCGTTCGAAGCCCGCAAGCACGAAGACTAGGCAGATCCGTGTACTACCCATCATTCCCATGGTGGCTGAACGATCGCAGCGCCAGAGGCCCCTCTAGTTAATTTTAGGAAACTCTATGGGCCATGGTACAGTGGTGTCGCCATCTAGTTTTGATTAAACAAACCACCTGCGGAAAATCGTCTATAGCGCGTTCATCTTTTGTAATGCCTTTTTTTTTTGTTGTTGTAGTGTCTACCGGTCCAGGTGTGTGAGACTATTGAAATCACAACTGCTGATCGATCGGCTTCAGAAAAGACAATAGTACAATGCAGTTACGCTAGCTAGGAACCCATATTCGTTTGTCAATTTTATTTCAAGGTATAATTTTATTTTTTATATAAGTAAAAATAAGAGCTACAATATTGTCACGTGGTCGTGACGTCGACGAAGGCAGCAGGCGACGTGTCCAAGATGAAACTGTTTATTAGGCCGAACTTGTGGCCGGTAAACGGAAAGTAGGATTACAGCAATACACGCTGGTACTGATAGCGGCGAACAGAGCGTCGGCCGTCGATCAACTGGACATCGTTGGAGCGCGCCGGCTTTTATGCATCACGCGTCGAACATTCTAGCCTTATCACTGGTCATCGCGCACGCTCTGGAATAATCTCCAGTGCTCGCGTCTTGCGCGCAATCTTAACAAAACGATCTACAATAATCGCGAAGGTTGTAGAACAATAAGGCGCGGTTTGAGTTGAGCTTTGCTGACGGTCTTATACCCTAGTTACACGGGCAAGCTAACCTCAGTTAAAGCGAACCTCAGTTAACCGGAGTAAACTGCAGTTACCGTCAACTGCAGTTGACACCTGTTACACGAGAAAACCTATCCTCAGTTTAGGGCCGTGAAGCGGGTCACGTGATGCTCCGCTTCGCGACTGAACGTAGAAAGACTTAGCTGCTTTTTATACGTAAACTGGCAAATAAAATGTATTTTCTTTGAAATAACTCGTTTTGTTCGCATCTGCAGTCCGCAAGCGTATTGCATGGTGTGCTTCGACAATATTTAGCGCAAGTAAAGGCTGGTCTCACAACAATGGGCGAGATCACCTGATCGTTTCGCGGTCGGTGCAACAGCCAAGACAGTCCATTGCTCGATCCGCTTTGGTGTAGTGGCTAGAATAGCTTTGGTGTGTGTCGTTTGTTCTGGCGTTGTCGTTTAGTTTTTGTTAAAAAACGTTGTTTCATCAACGTTGTGCTGACGCAAGTCTGATGGCGTCGAGCCAGGCTATCCTGCGAGGCGATCACGACGACAATGAGTCCACGTTTTTGTCTCTCTTCGCCGTTCAACAGGCAGCACTGCGGGATAAGCAGGCACAGATGCTGCGTATAATGCAACAACTGGAGGAACTTGAAGAAGAAAACGAGCACTCTGAACGAGAGCGCAACTATCTCGCGGTCATGGTGGCGCGGCTGATGTTGCGCGAACGGTGTGTGTGGACGTATGCACGGCCGGAGTCGTGGTTCGAGACCACGCTACCGCATCTTCCCGCACGTGCCTTTCAGAGAAAACTTCAGGTTGGATGTGAGCACGTTTCGATACATCGTGAGTGTTTGCGGAAGCATGGCACGGCTAGACACGAACATGCGTAAAGCCATTCCGCTGACGAAACGCGTCGCTATTGGTCTATACAGGCTGGCCACATCTGCTGAAGAAAGAACAGTGGCGAACCTTTTTGGAGTCAGCAGGTCGTCGGTGAACATCATATTCCGCGAGTTCTGCAATGTAGTTGTGCGTCGCCTGGAGCCACGGTTTGTTCGATTTCCAAGGGCGCAAGAACTGGTCGAGCACCTTCGCCAGTTTGCTGCAGTTGCCGGCTTCCCACAAGGAGTAGGCGCCCTCGACGGCTGTCATATTGAAGTTTGCCCGCCCCAGGATCATACAACAGATTACTATAACTACAAGGGATGGTACAGCACCATTCTATTGGCTGTGGTGGACCACCATTACAAGTTTATGTACACCAATGTGGGATCACCAGGTCGGATGCATGATGCAGCGGTGTTCGAGAGATCTCAACTGCCAAAGCGTTTGGAAAGCGACCTCTTCAAAATAGGAGTGAAACAGATGCATGGAGTGGCAGTTGGGCCCGTCCTTCTTGCAGACCAGGCATTCCCACTGCAACCGCACCTGATGAAGCCTTATGCAAGAGCAGGGTCCGACGGATCGAGCACGAGAGCATTCAATTACCGACTGTCTAGTGCCAGACGAGTCGTCGAGAATGCGTTTGGGCGACTGAAGGCTCGATTCCGAATTTTACACAAAGGGCTGGAATGTGACATAGACAATGTGAATGCAGTCATTCGTGCTAGCTGTGTGCTCCACAATATTTGTGAAGAATTCTCGGATCAGTGCGACGCAAGTTGGTTGGAGGTTGCCCGTATATTGAAGATGCGAGCCGCATTCAGCCAGTGTGCATAAGCACTCAGCAGGATGCGTTGGGAGTGCATGTGAGAGATGCCCTTGCACAACACCTCATCACCCGTGCACAGAACTGAGAAGTAATTGTATGTGAGCCAGAGGACTGGTGAAGACATGTCAACATGTGCATCATTACTAGAGGCCGGATTTTTAGGCACTAAAAAATCGTGTTTTAGGCGCCAAAAATAGGCAGGAAAAACACAGTTTTAGGCCCCCAAAATCGTAAATATAGGCACAATAAATTTTTACAAAAACTCAAATTTTCGAATAAGGACGTGCGCGACCTGGTCTACGACAGGAAAGCAAACAAATGTTATATTTTATGATTGTACAAAGGCGTCAATGATTTAACATAGCCATGCAATGGTGCCTTTTCCGGCATAGTTTCCAGAACACGGTCTCTCCTTTTATTGTCCAGAATGGTAAGTTAAGTGTCCACCGTCGAATAAACACGCTCCTGGGTCTGCTTCTTTTCGGCATGGCTGGGAAGGGCAGCACAGGATTCAATAGCCAGACCGCTAAAAGGCCAGAAGGGTCTGTTAGCCTTGTATTGGCCGGGTCTAATAGCGCAGAGTCAATTTCTCCTCTTTGTGTGAACACCATAAAGGGCCCCTTACCAGGTTTGAGCGTTTCGAGCTAGAAGTGTAATGCATGCATTGCGCTAACGATCACGTCTGCCAAGATTTGCAACGCTACGCTCCCCGGAAGGAGGTGAAATGTCAGACTGAATGAATGCCTCGTGCCCTTTATCTCACGGGCGCGCGCACCAATGTGGTGGAGGTGAAGTTCAACAAGGAATGGTCCTGTGTATGTCACAGTCGTACATGAAACTTCGAGAATTATTCGAGGCTACATGTGTAATTTGTGCAACTGTTGCTTGCATAGAAGAATGAAAGTTAATAGAAATATTAAAACATACAAACGGAATGTGTGTGCACTTTTCTTTAGTTTTTTTCTTCGAATCGAGAGCGATGCGAGACTTAGCTGCCTATATTTCTTTTGTGTTCGTGTTCTAGCCGTTCCCGCGTCGTGCCGGTGCCAGCCCTGACAACGCTTAGCATGTTTTTGGTGCATCGTTCCTTACAGCAATTCCAGCTGTGCGGCGCGCTGTGTCGTGGTAAGGATACAGGATCCATGCCAGCCTCTCCAAACGCATAGAGGGATCCATCCCACAGAAACAAGCAGTACACTATAGAGCGAACGCCGAAACAATGCAACACCGCTTTGTGCGCACGACCTGGCTTGGGCATGTCATGTGCACATAGTGTAATCTTGCGTGCGCATGGCGTGTTGATGCGTCAACGCCGTATCATCTTCCGGCTCCGAGTTTCTCTGATACCGAAGAGGGCAGGGAAGGAATTTGGCTTGCGAGTGGCAAAGGTTTCAAGCTCATCTACCGGCATCATGCTTTCCGCGGCTCCTAATGAACCAATTAAAAAGTTCTTGTGGTACAAAGCCCTTCATTGGGCACGCGAACACTTCCAGTATGTGACTAAAATTTCTAATGTGATCTGGTGAAGCGCCCTTTAAGAGTAAATTGCAAACGAAACAAAAGCCATGTGCACATCTGATTTTTTTTACCTACTTTTTATTTTCCCCTGACGGCACTCCATGGTTTCGCATTCGCTCTCCATATTCCTGCTGCTGCGCGCAGGCACCTCCTGCTTTCAGCCCCCCACCACGCCCAAGTCTTCAAGGAGGTGCTTCAATCCCATGGGAACACTGGACTGGAAAACTGGCGGTAAAAGCCGCCCGCCACGTCCTAGGCCATAGACGCCACTATCCTCTTCTTCCCCTCTCCTCTTCCCGCCTGGGACGTGCTCCCATTTAGGGTTGCAGAAATAGCGTCCTTTCCTCTCCCCTGTTCCAACCGCTCGCGCCATGTCAGTGCGGTGGGGTAAAGTGGCCGGCGCGTCCAATTTCACTGCTGCTATCGGTTGCTTCCCGGATGTTTGTTGAACTAGGGAACTATAAGTTGTTGCACCCCGTAAAGTTCCGGAACGTCAATTTTGACCGGTAACATGAATTACGGTCTCAAACTGTACTCGAAAGCAAAATTTGAGGCTAAATAGCGTTCATATAGCCACCAATTTTGAAAATAGGCATTTATGGGCACTTACAGACATTTAGGCACAAACCCCAAAAATAGGCATTTATAGGCACTATAAAAAACACTATAAAAGCCCTCCTTTACCCCTAATTCATGCTCATATATCAAAGTGGCGCGATAGGAACGCAAGGAAAAAAATAGGCATTTGCCTATAATCCGGTCTCTAATCATTACACAGTGTGTTATGTGCGGCTGACGCTGGAGTGCTGTACGTTTGCCTATATTGCAAACGATTGTCTCTTTCAATATGTTTTAACCTGTCCTCATCAATGTGTTTACAGGCTACACTCGGCGACAAGTTATCTTGACAGTGGAGCGAAGGCTACAGAGGCAGGTCTGCCGCACATTCGTGTTGCTCCACAAGTAGTACGGCAGCTTTCGGTTTTGCTCTCTCGCATCGTTAACGCATTTAGAAAAACAAGTATGTGAAAAATGTGAATGGGAGATACATTTCGATTGTTCAGTGTCCTATTCCGAGTATCTTTTTCTTGAGAACTAAAGCGCACATTTGCGGCCACATGCTGACGTAACACGTCAGGGACGCCATGTGTACTTTGAACAACTGGTGTGCTGAAAAGGTGGTGGTGCATCAGAAATGGAAAGGACGGCATTTTTGAAAAGTGGACAACCACTGAATTTTACCTACGACTTTCCGCAACTGTTCGAGTCTCATAATAGATGAAACAGTATTTGTTTCAGCAAGGCAAATGAGAAAATTGTCACCAAACTAAAGTACTCTTTTTTAGGTGCGGTAGCAGGCATACGTTTCGGTTCTGTAGCTTCCACAGTGCTGTCAAGAAACTTTGTCACCGAGTATAGTTGGTGCATTCCTAAAACATCTGGACAAAGCATTTAACAGCTGGATTTTGCCCTATTGTCTTTGTCTTATGCTAAACAGTTACATTCTATACGCTGATACTGACTGTGCCACTGGTATCTTGCTCTTTTTTATCCAAGTGCGAGATCTGTCATACCAGCGCCTCCTCTATTTTTCAGTGCCTGGGCGAAGGAGCGGCGCGCAATGGGAACCGGCCGTCGGCGTTAGTGCGGCTCATCGCCGCCAGGCGCCACCACTCGAGTAGACCCGCCGTCGCGTCTTCGCTCGCAGAAACGAATGCCGCGGCTGCATTCGAAGCTGCTATATGGTGCAGTTTTCGGCTGTATTCCAGCAGTTTGAAGTATAATGAAACTTGTAGACGAAAATCGTGAAGCACGTGTTGTTCTGGGCAACTATTCCATTTAAATGGCATGAGTCGTTCGTGGTTATTCGATCGAGGCGCTCGCGCGTCGTCTGCTAGGCCGTTACCACAGAGCGCGCGACAGGCATGAGCAGAAGATTGTTTTGTCACCATTGTGTTCGCTTGATTGAGAGTTGGTTTTCGACTGTCTGAAATTTTAGAATCAGCGTTTGCCGGGAGCTTATACTGAAAGCTAGGGCGCCTGCTTGGGCATGGGGCAGCCTGCTCAGCCTTGTGCACGCATTCATTGTGACACTGTACAGGATGATTGCCGGTTGTTTCGCCGGTAGCGCATGTTGTGTCCACAGGCTCCGGTTGTTCAGCTTCGGAACCTAATGTCAGCACTGCACATAGCAGCGATTGCGAGGCAGCGATCGTACTGGTACATTCATTCGTTGACTGTTCGGGCGCAGCACGGTCACGTGTATTGATGCTTACCATGCTTGGTTCAGCTGTTACCTTGGGGTGCAAACGTGAAGGGTATTCTGCAAAGACCGACGCTACTGCATCCTTCTTGAGCCGCCGCTTCTGATATTCTACGAAATCTTCGGGTCGTAAATGACGGCTAGATATTCTGGTGTAGTTTGAAGATGTATTAGGAGACCAATTATTCCGTCTAAGAACTGCAAGCCACCTTTCCCGAACACCAGCGGCAGCGGGAATTTCATAGACTGACAGCCGAACAGTGTAAAGTCTTAGATGCCTCACGGAACGCGTAAATTGACCGTCGGCGGCGTCCAGCGGCGTCTCGCGTTGGCGACGTCAACACGAGTGATGTAAGGAATCATCATTACGTGATAACGTCATCATATGACGTCACAGATCATAATTTTTTTGCGACATCGTAATGTCACATAGCGTGACGTCGTCATATTACATCCTCGTTTGGTCAAAACATTTTCAAGCACAGCAGTGATGCTACCGAGGTCTTCTGATTTGGAGCAATTTTTGGAGCAGCAAAGTTTCATTCTGGAGCACTTTGGAGCAGCAAAATTTCCATTTTGGAGCACTTTGGAGCAGGTAATTTAGCATCTGGGAGCACTCTGGAGCAACTAACATCCTATAGAGTAGACTGGAGAAGCAAGTTGCATTTACATTCAAGGACCTGAATAATTATTTTGGGGCTCTTGTGCAGAGCTAGAAATATTTCGATTCATTGCAAATCTCAAGGAACCAATCATCTCAGGAACACTCTCTATTTCACTCGATGATGCAGAAATGAGGGCTTCATGCGGTTGAGCATTTTGGGACAACTTGTTCAGCGATTATTTTCGTAGCATATAAACACAATACCGGTTCAATAAAATCGTACTTTATGAAATAACATTCTAAATATATGTATGTGGTAATCAGCAGACATTGTAGACAATCGCTGCGACCAGGCCCGTAGCCAGGAATTTTTTTCGGGGGGGGGGGGGGGACACCTGTTGAAAACCCCGAAAAACACCTATTTTCATCATGCATTCTCAGTAAAACACCCCCCACCATTCGAAATTCGGGGGGAGGCCTAGCTCTTCCCCCCCCCCCCCCGCCCTGGCTACGGGCCTGGCTGCGACGTACAACAATGCCTCAACGCTAAAGACTCACACTGTCCCAAATGCATTGCCCCCAAGACGACTCCAAGCAGAAAGAGGTTCTTTTTTCTTCACGATCGATTATATTGCTGGGCGTAACATGATGTCACTTAGCTAGCCTCATAAAGCCAACCTCCCCCCGACACTCCTTTCCCTCTCTCTGAGGCCTGGAGCAAGAGCATTCTCACAGTGCTTCTGGACTGTCGTTTGCACATGCGCAGGATTGCCGGGATATGGAGATCCGCTTCTATCGAGCTTCCGCGAAAGTGTCAGAAAGTTCGTTCAACGGTGGACTGCATGATTTAACAAACTTCGTTGTCCTTTTGCAGTGAAGTTGTATATGGCTAGGGAATTCTGTTTGTACACCGAAAACCCCCTGTAGTGCCCTCTAGAAAACAGGGCAAAAAAAAAAGAAAAAAAAAAAACTCACAGGGAAGGTCCATTCACCTAAGACGACCTCGAAGGCGAGAGCCATTTTGTTTTTATTGCGACAGCAATTATATGGACATTCTCGACTTTTGCCGCCGCGTCATGTTTTGTGTAATGTCCAAATCGATGACATCCTCCCGCGCATCGTATGTTTTACACTCGGGTAAAAGCGCGCGAGCGGGGGCGACGAACGCGGCTGAAGCAGAGATAAAGAGAGCCGGCCTATCTCCGTTGCACGGATGCCGCATCCGATAACATCACCGCGCGTGCCAGGCCTGCCATCGATTGCTACTCAAGCAGACAGGAACGCCCCACCCGTCTGAAATAACGCAAAGGGAGGGGCGGTGGGGGGGTGTTGTGTCGCTAGAGCAGCAACACTGAACTTTGACTTTAAGGGCGCGGTCGCGATCGCTGGCGCGCGCTGTTTCGGCAGGCATCACAGACGGCTCGTATACCCGTCTACGTGTTGTGCTCTCAACGCGTACAGACTGTGCGAAAACGCTTCTCTCCCTGGAGCGGCCACTGATCCTTGATCCGCAAGGCGGCAATACCATCGCCGCGCCATTTTGGAGGTCCGTGCATACGCGCCGTTCGTGCTGCACGTACATCGGCGTGCAAGAGGTGTTCCGGAGGTCTCTAGTCATCCAAGTCGTCGTACGGGTCTCGAACACAGCGCGTGCAGAAAGTTTTTCGCGCATGCGGCGAGTGCGCGGACCTTCAAAATGGCGACCCCGCCGCTAGCGCTTCTCGCGGATGACGTCAAGCCTTACTTCGTATAACAATACAATTTGTTGGTATCGCATTCACTGCTTCGAGCTTAAGCGAAACTAACAAATTGTATTGTTAGACGAAGTAATTAGGCCAGCAGCTCTTTTGGACCGATCTCGCGTAACTAAACAGAACGCTGGTTAATGGGAATATGGCCACTCCAGGTGCCGAAGCGGTTTTCATGTTGTCAGTTCTTTAAACACGAAGTAAGCGTAGAGAGCACAGCAAGATTACGAGCAGTCTCACCATGCCTCGAGATAGCGCGCGCCAGCGACTGCGCCCTTCGAGAGACACAGCCTACCGCCCCCCAGAACGAAGCAATGAATGCGATTTCCAAAAAAAATAATTACAGCGGGAACACCCGGCACATTCACACACGCACACACGCAGGCACCAAACACGCACCTGGGTGTGTGGGCGTGTGTGAATGTGCCGTGTGTTTGTGCTGTAATTATTTTTTTGGAAATCGCCAACCAACTAGCCCAACAACGAGTTCTTTTACTGTGAATGCGATACCGTGATTTTATTTTTATTTTTTTAACCATCAGCTATTGATATTGGAAAGCGAGGGGCGGAGGTGTAACATTGTATCTATTCCTATGGTGTTCCCAGATTTCATTCCGCGATGTCCAGAAATAGACAAACATTCTGGCGGCACGCGTGCAGTTATTAGTGAAAATTGCTTTATTTACGTGCAGTGCGACTCTGGAAACGAGCTATCAGCAGCGTTTCTGGAAAGGACAACGTCCGCCGATGAATCGCCGCCACACTTACACGCTACCGATTCGCCAAAACGTCACGAGCCACTGCGGAGAGCATGTTTTGCCGTTGGGCCGACTTGCACGACAGAAGCTGCATCGGCACCGCGCATAGGATCGCGAATTACTTGGGACGCACGCGCGACCACTGTTTATTCAGCGGAATAATTCTTAGTACGTGGTTGTGACTTTGGCCGCCCCGAGAACACGCTGCACATGTTTTTACGCGCCGGCGTGGCTATTGCTGGTGATATACCCCCCCCCCCCCCCCCCCAAATCCGAGACTTTGGCGCAGTTTGGCGCAATTTCCGTTGATATTATCAGGATGGCGCAGCAAATCTGATTTGGCGCACTTTGGCGCAGTTGACGCAGGAGTGGAATCACTGGCACAGGCATGGCTCAGTGGTAAAACATGCATTCTAGCAGAAGTCTTGGGTTCGATTCCCACTGAAACATTATTTGCACCTACCTCGAATTTTCGCCCGCAGACAACACAGATTTTCCTGTCACAACTAATGACGCAGATGCAGACACCGGAATTTTTTTCTGAAACCAGCTCTTTAATGCTATAGTGTTGAACAATGAATGAGTTGGTGTGGAGGCACTCCAAAAGGAGTGTGGACTGAGAGACAAACGTGGGCACAAACAGCAGACACCTGTAACCTTGTTTGTTTTGTGCATTTGCTTATGTCCCTTTAGTTGGCACTCCCTTTTAGCCAGGATCCTCAAGCTAATCCAGGACACTTAAAGCGAGCAATGACAGACACCAGCTGCCTGTGAAAATTTAGGGAATTTGGTCGCTCAGTGGTCATTTGCCACATTTTTTTAATGGCGTGATTCTTGTAGGTGTGAGTATGAGTTGATGCGAGTAATAATGTGAGTGTTAGCGGGTACATGCATTGATATCAGTAAAATCTGAAGGTGCAGTTGAAACTGAAGCGTTGAAAGGCGTGCACACAGAATAAAAAAATAAACTCACCAGACTTGACATACTGATAGGCATCAAGTGATCGAAATGCCTTAGCGGCTGCACCATTCAGGCAACGCCTGTTTAAGAAATATTCACAGATAGCTGAATATTCAATTGGATGCCATATCTGTCACTACCTTCCAAACTTGATGCGAAGCTCACCAACAAACGACCTGCAGCCAGCAATGGCATACTGATGTGCTTTACCCAATCTAGTTACTTTCAAGCCAGAGTATAAGAAAAAACAGTGGTGCAGAGAAGTGGTACAGCAGTTTAATGCTGCTTATACTAGCATATTACAGAATTTGACTATATCGATACAATCATTCAGTGTGAGCAACAGACAATAAAGGTACATAGTTTCAGCATAATCTGCATCAGCATTTAGTCTTGCCTTAATACTTCCTCACAGAATGTTTTCCCTACAGCCACGGGCTCCACATGTTTGTTTATTGATGTCTTCTATTTGCAGGAGGTGCTTCCCATTTTTGTTGCATTGCTGTGAATACCTAGAACTTAAAATTGAATAATTGAACTGAAAATGAATAAAAAGGTCAGTCGGGGCTACCACTTCCAAAACTACAAAAAGGCAAACACTTATTAGAGGCCAAGCGGAGAAAAAAAAACTAAACGTAGCTTCGCCTCTAAGGTGGTACTGTATTTAGTAAGAGCCGACATGAGACTATTTGTAGTCTCCCAAGGGAAGTCTTGCTTTTGCGTCGTGCGACCAGAACTTCTGTTAGTACTTGCTTTCAGAGGTTATAGAAATGCGCGGGCGAAATCTACCTGCCAAACGAGACGAGCGCCGGCCATTTCACCCATATATATGACAAAAACGCGAAAGCTTCACTCCAGAGTAAGTTTGCATGGGCGAGTTCGTTTTCGTGAATCTTGGTCAAACTGTGCGCCAGGACGGCACATAAAGGAAGAAGTGCGTTAAACAAGCGCAGGGTTTCGATTCTTCGGCGCCGTCTATGTCTGACTTCATTTTTTATGTGCCGTCCTGCCGCGCAGCTTGACCAAGATGAACGTTCAAATGAGCATCTCGCTTCGACGAAGAAATGCTTCTGATAGCGCGCTCAACGCTTGAAAGATAAATGCATATCTCAACGCCCTTAATAAGTGCTGCGCTTCGTCACGACCGACCGACGACGTCGGCCGAAGCAACGATCCCGAAATAAGCGCTTAGCACACTGCTACGGTCATCCCCATCCCCTCAGATCTTTAAAATGATGATTTTTATGTGCAGTAACGTATAATACTATCAAAACTCTCTTCTGTATCGACTCATCTGCTGTCAAAACTGTGATAGTACCCCTGAGCAGCATAAAAGCATTGCTGATTATTTTTGTGCAATAAAAAATATTGTTACGCCTTACCTTTCATGACTTTCGTCGCTTGTCATCGTCGCAGTCGCGGTTAACAGAAACAAAAAAATCAACTTCTAAAGCACTGACATTGCTGAAACGTGCACGGAGATGTGCTTTTTTCAATGGAGTGGTACAAAAATTCGCGCGTGCCGCTGCTACACTGTAAACCACTTTGCACCCTTAAGGGTGTTTCAAGCAGGCAAAACACCCTTATGCCTAACCAAAATTTGCAAAATTAGGGTGGAAGGGTGTTTTGCTACCCCAAACAGCCCTTAAGGGTGATGTTCTAGGGAAAACACCCTTTAGGGGGTAAGGGTGTTTTGGGTTATCAAAACACCCATGGCCCATACAACAGCGTACCAGATGATAACTGGGACTCGCTGATTAAAGAGTCGTTGAACATTAGGCGAGTTTAGATTAAAAGGTATGTCTCTTTTTGGGGTATTTACAAGCATACCATAAATTTACGCCTACTCTCGTAATGTTTAGTGCTCACTTATAGGTAACAGTAATATCCCCACCGGCACTGAACGGTGGCTTAAGATACCATGGCTATATATAGGAGATGGTCACTTTAAGGCTGTGTAGCGTGTCGCAGATTCCACGAGGTATACGCTCTGTGGTGTGTATGGTGTGACGCGCGCATGCACCTGCTATGCTGATGTCAACTGGGATTCCACGTTCCCTGACTGGTAGATTTCATTTTTCCCATTTCGTTTTTTTTTTTCACTGATAAGGGTGTAAGGGTGTTTAGGCCATTGGAAACACCCCATGATATGGGTGTTTTGGTAAGTCAAAGCACCCTTTTCCTAGGGTGTAAGGGTGTCAGTTATAGACACGGCAAAACCCCCCTTAAGGGTGTAAACTGGTTTACTGTGTACCTCGCGTCGTGCGTCGAACCGGAAGCCGCCACATCCCACAGTTCCCTGCGATTGTTTATATTACCTGTCACCTATTCCAGGAGGAGATGTTGCCTCTTGTGTGATTCTTGGGGATGAAGCATTCCCCTTGAAAGAATACCTCATGCGGCCTTATCCAAAGCGTTACAAACACTGAGAGAATTTATAATTATCGTCATGCTCGGGCAAGGCGTGTAATTGAGAATGCGTTCGGCATACTAACTAGTCGCTGGCGCATTTTTAAAAAGGAGGTTTAAGGCCACTGACGAGAATGTCAACAGATACGTGCTTGCATGTTGGCACTGCATAATTTCCCGTTAACTGAAAAAGAGGAGAAAGACAAATACTGTCCTTCCAGACTAGTGGACAGAGAATCTTGGACTGGTGAGGTAATTGACGGCAAATGGCGACAGGATGGTGAAACAGTGCCAGTGTGTCGACAAGCGTCAAAGATGGGCTCAGACAGACCTTCCCACGCAGCGCAAAAAGTTCGTCAGACATTTAAGAGCTTTTTCATAGGACCGGGACAAGTGGAGTGGCAGTTGGAGCATTCTTGTGTATATAATCCAAGGCAATGAGCACATACTATGGAGTGGCGGCATGTCCTACTACATGTAAATAAACATTCACTCGTATTTAATCTTCCTTAATCTCAAGCAATGACATGTGGCATGCATGCATCAGCCTATCTTGCTGGATAGGCGTCAGCTCCTCGGCTGATTGAGCCATAAAGTCAAAGAAGGAGGTGCATCAGTGCACGGGCTGTTTGTGTGATGAGGCGGCCGCAACTTGCATGAAGGCGCCCGTCACGTGTTTGATCTCGTCCTCATTGGCGTCCTTTGTCTTCTGTCTGCAAGAAAAGATTTTATTTCACATTCTTGAACGTTTCTAGTCAGTCTCAAATGTTTAATTTGCGTGCAGTAATTATGAACAAAAGTCATGCCAAAGGTTTCGTTTAAGTGCCCGTCTGGAGCAGCCTCACTGTCAGAGGCTATTGAAGGTTGTTTTGAGACTTCAGTCCAAATAAAACTGAATCATCGAATAGTCTCCATCATACTTTTTTTATTTATGCTGCGCAGGAGACGTCCTCTTCGAAGCTGATGTTGAGGGTGGAGCTTAATTCAGCTTGCTCAACACTTTCGGGCGGCGTTCCCGCATCTTTAGGGGCAGCCCTTTTGCTTCTTGTCAGATGAACTGAATAACTGCTGTTAGGAATGGGGTTGCGTGGCCGGTGCGTACGCGTGCGGGTGTCGTGCTCGGAGCAGTCATCAGGACAAGTTGGAAGACGGAAAATACTTTATACAGAGTATTTACATGTTGACGGTCTTCGTGAACAGGCTGAACAGGCACGCCGCTCCTCGATGCGCCGGATTAAATGTGAAGGTTGGGGTCCACCCCCATATCCTCCTCTCCACGCGGTGGCCAACAGTCCGCCAATCCTGCACCACCTGCTGGTGCGCAATAGTGACCGCGTCTCCGCCTCTAAGGGTCAGTATCTGGTCGATCACTTATGGCGAATTCCATTGGGAGAGCAGGAGCACTCAAAAGCACGCTGAAAGTGCTCTCTTCAGAGCCAGCGTGTTTCAGTGGTCGAACAGGAGTAGGGGCACCGTCATCCAATGGTAGAGCGAGAGCGCTTTTGCTGCGCCGGGAGCAGCGAAGAGCAGTCCTGTCTGCTCCCCCTTGAAAAGCGGAGTGAGCGGAGAACGCAGGAAGTAACGTGGCTTGTTAACGTCATATCCTTCCGACGATCCTCCTCGCTTGTTTACATTTCACTTCTTCGTGTGCGGTGGCAATGGAGGCGATGCTGGGGGCATGCGTAAAATTTCTCCTCACTCGCCTTTTTACCCTCTCGCACCTGCTCTGCGAAAGCGTGCCGCATTCCAGTGGCAGTCGAGTGACGCTGCTCTCAGTGCTCTGCCCCCCACTCCTCACTGCACGGCGCCCCTACTCCTGTTCTCTCAATGGAATTCGCCATTAGGACCACGAGACTGGGGATAGGCCGCTCTGGTGACCCTGTTGGGAATCGGTGGCTTGTTGACAGCGCCTGTCGCAACAGGGTGGGGTAAGACCGGCCTGGCGAAATCAGCAAGGCGTCGGCAAGGGTGCGGCCCAACAACAACGTGCGCGGGGCTTTATTGTTCCTCCCACTTTGGTATGTGGACTTGCAGTCGCGTAGAACGACGACCGGAGTCGGTGGTCGGGGCCGGCAAGGGTGCGGCACAACACTGCTGACGAGGACACACATTTTTCACTCGTACTCCCAAAGAAAGGACTTACACATCAATGTTGTCACATTATTCATTTCCTTGCTGTAGCTGTGTAGCTCGTAGTGATGGAATAAGAAACACTGCTCGCTTATATAGACAGTCACTGTTATTAAAAGCCTCATACTATTGTCACGTGATCGTGACGTCGACGAAGGCAGCAGTCGGTAGGTCCAAGATGAAGCTGTTTATTGGGCTGAACTTGTGGCCGGTAAACGGAAAGTCGGATCACAGCAATACACACTGGCACTGATATATCGGCGAACGGAGCGTCGGCCGTCGATCAACTGAACATCGTTGGAACGCGCCGGCTTTTATAAATCACGCGTCGAACATTCATAGCCTTATCACTAGTCGCCGCGCAAGCTCTGGAATAATCTTGAGTGTTAGCGTCTTGTGTGCAATTTTAACAAAACGATCTACTACAACCGAGAAGCTTCTGGAACAATAAGGCGCGGTCTGCGCCGAGTACTGCTGATAGTCTTTGTGGGCGGAAACCGAATACAGTAAAAGAAACGCGCGTGGCAATACCGCCGCTGCCAGTACCGACAGATGGGGCTACGCGGATTCGCCGTCAACGCGCCGCGTCCGCAGCCAGGCGAACGGCCTCGCGACATCGGCGACTACCTCACCGAAACACAGTGGCAAGAACGACGACCTTTCCGCTCGCCGTCGCCCGGCCGCTACATGTCACCGCACCTCCGGCAGTACACTGGCCCAAACCGGGGCCGGTCGCCTAGCCCGTATCGGGGAAACTAGGGGCAGCAACCGATGGAGGTGCGGTTGCTGTACGACGAAATGCCGAAGATCCTCCGCGGCCGCCGACGACGACAACGCGACGAGACCTGCAGAACACGACGCGAAGCAGACGAAGCCCTGCCGACGAAACCTCGCGGACCGAAGAAAACCTGACGAAGGTATTCGAAGGTTATTCGAAGGTAGCAGGTTCGGTCCCTGCCAGCGGCAAGTTATCTTTTCGTCCACTTTTCTTTCTTCACATTTAGATTACAATTACTACCTATACCATCCCCTATACTTTCCTTGGCATCATTGTCTGTTGGTTCTCATGCACATAAATAATTATACTTATGGTGGCAATTCCTACCAAGCACCATCCAAGATGCATCAAATTCCCAAACTCTGCATGACAACACATACCAGTTTACCCATTAAAAATGAATTACCTGACCACCAAAGTATTAGTGGCATCGAGTGCTCACACACCCTGTCCAGCAAAATCGCACCTCTAGGCGCTGTGCTGCCTTGGCCAAATATCTTTGACATCTGTGAGCAGTGTCCATAATTTCACCAAAATAGCCATACGCCCCTACCCCTACATAATGTCCTGCAGTGGAAAATAATGATGAAGACATGAACTTCCTCAAAGCCCTATTTTACTAGCTGCAGTAACCAAGCAGCAGCAGCAGCAGCACCCAAATTTGATTCCATAGCTGATTAGTTGTTAGGGCTCAGCAAACAATTTGTTTCCAGACTGCTTTTTTTATTTATCAGCAAAATAAAGAGAAGGTACAACGGCAGAGCATATGCTTGGGCATTTTGGTAATTCATGCTAACTTTTATAGCACACAGTAACAACAAGTGCTGTATGCATATGCATGTATACATGTGTATGTGTCCACTGATAAATACTGTATGTTGATGATTTTGATCATTGCAGCAGAAATGAGAAGTGTAAAAACCGAAAAAAGACAATATCACAGTTCAGTTAACAAGTGAACACGGTACTTACCGCTGAGTGAACTCCAAGCAAAGGCTTGTGCCCTCGGGGTAAGCGATGTTAAACCCCGCAGGGGCGTCTGCGCGAGCAGGCGTTTGGTGTGTGGCGACACCACGGACCCGAGCTAGCGGGAGGGTTTCGACTCTCCCACGCTTAGCCGTGCGTGGCGTAGCCGTGTCCGGGGAAAAGGGGATCCTGGGGGGTTGAGCCGACGCCGGGTGATTGGACCTTTAAGGCCCCCCGGGGCAGAGGCAACACACCCCTTTGGCCCCGGCTTCACGTAGACGGCACCCCTGGGCTGACCCACCCAGGGGAAATCGGCAGTCGCCTTTTCCTGTCTCTCTCTACCCTTATCTTCGTCTTTCTCTCTCTTTTAATCTTTCCTGTCATCTCCTCTCTTCTATTCATTTCCAATTTTCCAGGCGGCGAGGGTTAACCTTGTGTGTCATATCCAGTCTTGGGTATGGATATTGGGTTATAGCGGCGGTGTATAGCTGGCGTCTCCAGGTTCTTGAAACCTGTAGCGCCCCCATGTTGGGCTCGGTGGTGGGTGGCTACCACCGTTGCCGAATTTCCAAATCATCCTATGGCAGACGCTTTCCCCCATCTTCCAGATCGGCCTCTAAAAAGAGGTCGCACCGAAGTACCGTTTCACTTTAATCTCCGTACCGACTTAGACAACTTCCCCCCGTTTCCACGTCTTGCACAGTGAAGGAACTTCAAGCCTGCGTAAACTGTCCCCATTCTTGGTGGCGAAATCTCTCGGAGAAGCTATTGGTAAAGAATATAAAGCATCAAAAATGAGCAGCGGAGATCTCCTAATCGAACTGAAAAAGAAAGAACAAATAGAAAAGCTATATGATCTAGTTACAATCGGCAACACTGATGTCACAATCACAGCCCATCGTTCGCTGAACACCTGCAGGGGCGTTATCTCGGAAGAAGGACTTCCTGAACTTGAGTGACGAGGAGCTCCTTGAGGGTTTCCAAGACCAAAATGTCATAAAGGTTCAAAGAATAACAATCAGACGAAACAACGAACAACTCCCAACCAAACACATCATCCTAACTTTCGGAACAAGCACTCTCCCCAGCTCTCTAGAAGCAGGATATCTCAAAATCAACGTGAGACCATACATACCGAACCCGAGGCGCTGCTTCAAATGCCAAAGGTTCGGCCATGCATCACAATCATGTAGAGGCAAAGAGGCATGCGCCAAGTGCAGCGCCAATGGCCACTCGGCTGACACGTGTCAGGAATCCCCCTGCTGCGTGAACTGCAAAGGTGACCATCCGGCCTACTCTAGAACATGTCCTAAGTGGAAGACAGAAAAAGAAATCATTTCTCTAAAAGTAAAAGAAAACATCACATTTCATGAAGCAAGGAAACGACTCTCATACCTTGATCACACCAGTTTTGCCGAGGTGGCGCGACGGGGGGGCAGCGTCACAAATGTCTCGGCAGTCTACCGCGGTCACCAGCAGTGGCCCGGTAGTCACTATGCCCACCCCTCAGGTGGCAGCTGCTGCTGCTCTGCCATCAACTTCGAAGACAGGTCCTCAGACTTTGGTTCCACAGGTCCCAAAGCTGATCCGAACTCCGAGGCAGGAGACGAAAGTCTCGGTGCCCGGTCCTCGATCTTCCAGCGCCTCCAGAGAAGGCTATGGAGATCGATGGGCGAACACCAGCGTCGTCGACGCCCAAAGATCAGCGCTCTTTGGAGCGCAATAAGAAGGGAAAACATCCCATAACTGCTCCGCCAAAGGGATCGGTAACCTGAAAGGTTACCTCCCTTGTACACGTACATAGATATCCTTAACACGTGCATCTGAACACAGAACCCATACATTTTCTTCAGTATGTCCACACAAATACTACAGTGGAATGCCAGGGGCCTACTTCATAACCTAGATGATATCAAAGATTTACTAAATGATTATCAGCCAAGAGTGTTCTGTGTTCAAGAAACACATTTAAAGTCAACACACAGGAATTTCTTAAATCAATACGTGGTTTTTCGCAAAGATCGAAATAGTGGTTTTCGCAAAGATCGAAATAGTGGTAGTTCTTCATCTGGAGGTGTAGCAATCATTGCGCAGAAGTCCGTTGCATGTCAGCACATTGCGCTACTAAGCTCTCTGGAGGTTGTGGCTGTTCGGGCCATTCTATTCAATCATTTGGTCACTATTTGCTCCATCTACATTCCCCCCCCGACGAACCGTTCGACAAAATAGAGTTTGAAAAGTTGATGGATCAGCTTCCAGAGCCTTATGTTATAATTGGAGATTTTAATGCTCACAGTGCGTTATGGGGCGACACTAGATGTGATGCGAGAGGTCGCGCCATAGAAAATTTTCTTCTCTCGACCGGAGCCTGTCTGTACAACAAGACAGAGCCAACATACTACAGTACCACACACAATACATATTCATGCATAGATTTAGCCATTGGGTCACCGTCACTTCTTCCTTACCTAGAATGGAAAGTTATTAATAATCCATATGGCAGTGACCATTTTCCGACTCTTTTACAAACAAAACAATGGGAGGACAGACCAGCTTACCCCAAAAAATGGAACTTTCATGGTGCAAACTGGGTTAAATTTAAAGAGCTATGTACACTACGCCTCGAAGAGGTGGACCATCTGGACGTAGAAGAGATGGCTAGCTATGTCTCCGAATATATCCTCACCTGTGCTAAAAAATGCATTCCTCAATCCAGCGCTAATAGGGTCAATGCGAAGCCGTGGTGGAATAAGGATTGTGAAATTGCTAAAAAACGCCAAAACAAAGCATGGAGCATTTTTTCTCGCTACCCAACAGTAGAAAACTTGATAAACTTCAAAAGCTGCAAAGCTAATGGCCGGCGTATCCGCCGTATAGCCAAACGGGAAAGTTGGGCACGCTACATATCCTCAATAAACACTTACACAGATGCTAGCAAGGTGTATAATAGGGTTCATAAACTTAAAGGACAACGCCCAAACCCCTTCCCTATGGTGAATGACTGCGGTGATACAATAGAAAAACAAGCAAACACCCTTGGCGAACACTTCGAGAAAATATCAAGCTCAGAAAATTATACCGCTAAGTTCTTACGCCACAAATGCATAGCTGAAAATGTACCTCTGCGTCCAAACAAGCCTCTATCAGATGGATACAATCAACCACTATCACTCCATGAACTGAAGCTTGCCCTTGGTTCTTGTGGAAGTTCAGCCCCTGGTGCTGACACAATTACCTACGAAATGATTCAAAATCTCCCCGACGAAACCCTAAACTGCCTTTTAGGCCTTTACAATAAGATGTTCGATACTGGCAAGATACCCTCTGCTTGGAAAGAGGCAATAGTCCTACCAATCCTTAAACAGGGCAAAGATCCTTCCTCGGTGAATAGTTACAGGCCTATTGCACTCACAAGCTGCCTACTCAAAGTGTTTGAAAAAATGATTAACCGCCGTTTAGTATATTATTTAGAATACAACGGTGTATTGGACCCTTGCCAATCTGGCTTCCGAAGAGCTAGGTCCACAACTGATAATCTTGTCCTCCTCGAGTCGTATATACGTGACGCATTTGTACATAAGCAACACTGTCTTTCTGTTTTCTTTGATCTTGAGAAGGCGTATGACACTGCCTGGCGATACGGAATCCTGCAAGACTTATCGTTCTTCGGAATATGCGGCAGGTTGATTGCCATCTTAAGAGATTACCTATCTGAAAGAAAATTTCGTGTAAGAATAGGCAGTGTGTTATCGCGCACATTTCTTCAAGAAAATGGAGTACCGCAAGGAGGAGTATTAAGCTGCACACTCTTTATAGTGAAAATGAACTCTCTTAGTTCTGTTATTCCACCTGCGATATCATATTCAGTCTATGTGGATGACATCCAAATCAGTTTTAAATCGTGTAATCTGAGTATATGCGAACGCCAGATACAGCTATGTGTTAACCGCCTTACGAAATGGGCTGACGAAAATGGTTTTAAGTTTAACACTGACAAGACTACTTGTGTACTGTTCTCCAGACAAAGAGGTATACACCCTGACCCTTGCATACTAATGAATGGACAAAGCTTAATCACTGCAAAAGAACACAAATTCCTTGGTGTAGTTTTTGATTCTAAGCTCACTTTCATCCAGCACATAAAACAGTTGAAGCTAAAATGCCTTCAGACCATGAACATTTTAAAGATTTTATCCCATCAATCGTGGGGCACAGACAGGTATTGTCTCATATCTCTGTTTAGAAGCCTGGTCCTGTCGCGCATCGATTATGGTTGCATAGTATACCAGTCAGCTTCAAAGACGGCACTCAAAGTATTGGACCCTGTATACCATTTAGGTATACGCCTGGCACTTGGAGCATTCCGTACCAGCCCTGTACAAAGTCTTTATGCAGAGTCGGATCAGTGGCCGCTGGACTATCAGCGCACATATCTAGGAGTCACCTATGCAATAAGAATCATGTCTCTGAAGCAGCACCCATGCAAAGCACTCTTGAATGACGTCTCCACAACTCAGCTATACATGAACCGTCCTTCTATCGCACCACCGTTTCCGTTGGCAATAAAACCAGTCGTTGAAAAACTTGGAATTCGTTTCGCGGATTTACAGGAAACTGACAACGCTGAAATCGTTCCTCCCTGGCAGCAGTGTCCGATCGCTTGTGACTGGTCCTTTAAATACCTCAAAAGGAAAACCTGCCCCAATGCGCTAATTGAACAACATTTCTTGGCCCTTGAGCACAAATATCGTTCAGCCGCCTTCTTCTCTGATGGCTCAAAGACTCAAACATCCGTATCCTGTGCAGCCTACGGCCAAAACTTCTCTGATACCAAAACCTTGCACATGCATACCAGCATCTTCACGGCTGAAGCGTATGGTATCCTGCTTGTTATTCAGCACATTGTACAACACAAAATACAAAGATCTGTAGTGTACACAGACTCTCTGAGCGTTGTTACTGCCCTGTCTTGTGGCAAGTACAGCAAGAACCCTGTTTTCAACGAGCTTCTTAATGAGATTCATGCGGCCTACGACCTAAATCTTTCTATTGTCCTATGCTGGGTACCAGGTCATTCTGGGATCGCGGGCAATGAAATAGTTGACAAGAATGCCCGAGAAGCAGCGAGTCGGAACATTATAGATATAAGCTCTGTTCCGGGTGTGGATCTAAAACCTGTTGTACGTAGAGGGCTACGGAGCCACTGGCAAGCTGAATGGGACAAACAAGTCGACAACAAGCTCCACCTAGTAAAACCGCAACTAAGAAAAGTTATCCCACAAAAACTCAACAGATTCAAAGAAGTCACCATAGCACGGCTCAGGATAGGCCACACTTATGCCACACATAAACACCTTCTCACAGGCACTGATCCACCGACATGTATACACTGTGGAGAAAATCTAACCGTTTTACATGTCCTCATTGAATGCCCCGGACTTCACCAAGAGCGGCTGACTCATTTTAGGGAGCTCTACCGGTATCGTATTCCACCTCATCCCGCGCTATTTTTATCCATCGATTCAATGTTTAACCTTAAGAGACTTTTTAGTTATCTTGCCAAAGTTAAATTTTTAGCAATGGTATCATTCCATCCTAGTCACCAGGCTGGGCGTCACGTGTGAGGTACCGCCTGTTGCCAAAAGTATGTCTGAGCCTTCGCAGTTCTTGCTCAAGCAAGGACTGGGCAGTGAGGGTCTCGGACCTTGCCGACTCATTTACCATGAGACTCCTGTCAAACAATTGAAGGCCATGTAACAGAGTAACACTCATTTTAGAGGCACTGTACTTTTATACATTTCATAGATATGCCCTGCAAAGCATTTATTTTAAATTATCTTCAGACTAATAACCTGAAAAGAAATAATACTTGTACTGGCGCTCTTTGGCCTCAGATGCCCTTGCGCCAATAAAATTTAATATACAACAAGCGATGTTAAAAACGAAATATGCCAGAAACATTAGTTTGAATGCCTGGCACGCATTGGTTGCATGCATCACCGGCACGGTGTCGACGCATATCGTGAAGTTCTTGGCAGTAAGAAAACTGCCTCCTGCATAAAATGTTTTAAATTAGGATTGCTTGCTTGAGTGTGGCACTACAGAAAATTATTAACCTTTTGCAACGACGAAAGGAGAGGCAGCCATGTCTCCCAGGTCATCGCACTGGGAGACTCCTGGTGTAAAGGAAAATTAAAAGCATACAAGGATTAATGTCAACCGAAGTAGCACTATGTGAAAGCTGAAACACTACACTGGTTATAAATAAAAATGTGGAAAAGAATAAGCAGGAGTAAGGGATTTTAGAGCTTGCTCAGCCTCGTGATGTTATCCCCTGGCAAACTTTAATGAATGGAATACTTTGAAGTGTTTTGACTTATATGTAAGTAGGTGTCAACCACATGTTAAAGCCCTAAAAAATCGCAGAGGCATTCATACATTTGTGGCTTAATTACAGCATTGGACTTATTATTAGACATATATAATAAGTGAAAGCTCCAATGGGCCAGTTTACTAAGGTGATTATAATCTTACGACAAATGCCACTGTTACTCATGTTTTTATTTTGCCAAAAGTTTCAGAAATACTGTTCGTATAATTGAGTAATGTAGAGACGAAGCATGTCTCTAGAACTCTCAATATCAACTAACTTTATTCTCTTTGTCGGCCCTTCCATGGGGAGCTTGTTTCCCCTTTCCTCTTTCAGTCTAGAACAGCAGTGCATTGTGAGTTACACATGGTATTGCCGTGTGGTGAACAGAATGACCTCTAACTAGCCCTTTGCCAAGGCCGGTTAAAAGCGATTCTGTTCGGACAACATAAGAACACAGAATGAGCATGGAGGTATAATCCCCACCCCAACACACTTTTAAAATGAAAGCAAGAGATCGTATGCAATTATGGTCAACTTCTCTTCAATTGATTGTAGCTGCGTAAGAAACACAGAAATAAGAGCCATAGAAATGGTAAAAGTACAAAAAATAGAGCAGAAAACAAATGTGAAGAGAAATAGAAAAGGATAAAAGTCGATCAGTACAGCCCTTGGCACAGTCAAACCAATGGCGCCCCAATAAGACGCCACCAGTTCTGAGTAGGCAGCCATGTTACAAAATTACAGTCAAATACAACTCAAGAAGAAGGTGGCGACCACCACTCAGTAGAGGCCCTCTGTGCAGAAATTTCTAAGGACTGTAATGGTGGTGGAGTTAATCTGGTTAACCAGTACTGAATCCCTTTGCGCTTGCCAGCCCCATGTGATGTCATACTAGAATATGAAAGGAGGTTAACCACGTCATGACCGTCTACATGATATCATTGAATGGTTCCTCTGAGAGGCATTTACTACTTTACTCTTAAATTGCACGCTGCTGTACGCAGTGTTGCGTTGTCTTATTGGGTGTGTTCAGATAAGAACGTCGGTGCATGTCCGCCGACCCCCTTTAATTTCGCCGAAAAAAATATATATTGTTTTCCGAGTCCCCATGACCACAAAACCACTTTTGGTGTCGCGAGAAAAAATTTCACCTTCTTTAAAAAAATTCACAAGTGCCCACTGAGCCCCCCACCGCCTCTTTCGAATTTCGCGAAAATGGGATTTAGATGAGACGCTACAAAAACACTATTGTAGCTGTAGGCCCAAAATGTTTTCTCCACATACTAAGGATAGTTTGCGTTCAGAAAAAATTATTACTTTGCAGTTCTGATGTTGTTCTGCTAAGAAAAAAAAAATTGCGAAATCGACACAAAGCTCAATAATGCTCACATTCAAGATTTTTTTGCTCCGCAAGTATAAACGCCAGACTTCCCAAAGTTTCTAAAAACATTGCCCTATGTTTGGTGAACAAGTGTGCTTAACGAAATACCTGAGAGTGGCTTCAAACGTTAACCAGAAATGTTCAACTGAGTACATGTCCCTCAAAATGCAATATTTTGAAGATCATTTAAAAAAAAACACCATCTTCGATTTTCTTTAAACTCTCCAGAATTAAAGCCAAGCACGTGTTCTAACTTAATCTGTAAAAACATGTTGCATTATTTTTGTGAGGTCGGAACTACGAAGCACGAAATGTGGCCAAATTGACGTATAGCGAGTAACCACAACATTGAGCGAGCATGAAGCAATAGTTGCCATTATCGTTATTTTTAGGTCTCGAATGTCTTTTGTGGATTTACGGATTGTAAGGAATAAAATAGGAACAGTTGCTTTTGAAGAGGAAATTATTACTACATTTTTTTACGCAAATCACAAAAACTTCTACACGGGTCCCAGCCACTGAGCATGCCGCGATAATGAGTCGCACTCTTCGCAGGAATCGCTTTCAAAATTTTTCGCGCATGTGAGCCTGCGTACGCCTCATAAAGGAGGTGGCTGGAGAGGATCCACCGCTGGATATTTCTCGCTTCCCGTGGCACGTCGGTTATGTGATAACGCAGACGGTGCGTGTCGGCACAAGCGGTCCTTCTGCAGCCCGACCGCGCAATAGATGGAGCAATAGTTGCCATTATCGTTATTTTTAGGTCCTGAATGTCATCTATTGTGCTCGAGGGACAACAGCTTGACATATAAAACCAAAGAGTTGCCTTAAAGGGCAAATTTGATCATTTGTGTGTGTGCACGCGTCGTAGTTTTGGTCCTGGCGTAAGGACTAACCGCAAGATTTTTAGAAAGGTAGTCAATCGACCTCTCGGAAGGAACTGTTTATTTACCCCTATTGTATACACAGGGAGTCATAGTCATAAGTCATAGTCAGAGAAGTTAGACAGTCACAAACGTCACTAAAGCACTTGTGCGTATCTTGCTCCTGGTGAAGCAACCTTGTGCACACAACTCATTTCGGCCTCAAGGAGGAGAACTTCGTGAGCTCGATCCCTGTGTCAGGGTGAGCCGCTGTCGACGAAATGTTTCCCGAATGGACCTGGTCATCAGCCGTTTTGAAACGTACTCTTTTTTTCCTTTACAACTAATTGCAATGAAATCTTTCTTGTTTGGGCTTTGTTGGGTGGAGTTGAGCTCATCGTCAGTATAGTATTTCATTGCTGCCTGTATGTTTTCTGGCTTCAGCTTCGATCTGGTGTAGAGGTTCGGATTTGACCACATCCGGGTGTCTGTATTTTCTTGATTTCCGAATGAGGTGCCGAGTTGCGGATGGAATCATTTCTTGAATCTCTTGATGAGAAAGGTTCACAGGGAGCAATGTCAGGAGGCGGTATAGCGTTCATAGTATGATTCGCAGGTCTCGAATGTGTGCTTTAGGTTGCGCAGCCACTCGCGACACGTGTTGCAGGTTTCCGCTGAAGGACCAGGTTCCTCTGTAGTGCCGTACGCTACTGTAAGGACAGCAGAAATTGTCCTGGAGATAGCGCCCTCGATCTCCGCTCTCTTACGCTTGGCGTAAGACACTCGGCATTGTGCTTTCACTTTCGCCGGAATTTTCAGGGTTGTCACGTCGGTTGTCTTAATGAGTACGTTTAGCTCTTCGACAACAATTTGTTCGGGAACAAAATTTGCGTCAGACTGAGATGCATCTGGAGACTCTACGGCGATCTGTTACAAGCGGTTGAAACAGCTCTGGCACAAAATGTCGGTTTCTCTGATGGATGAGGCTTTTTCTGGCATGCGCTTCCTCAGTAAGGCGACATTCAAATCTTTCACACATCAAAAGTTCCGCTTTTAGGCAATCTTCTTCGTATACCTCTTTGGTTAGTCAGCGCAAAACGCTCGCTCTGAGCTCCACAACGTGGCCATCAATATCAGGGGAGTGTAATACGCGCACGCGTACTCACGTTCGTTCACCAGCAGAGGACTGCCGGGTTGTCGACGACGAATGGAAGTGAAAGCCGACGTTCTCTTATTACTTCGACCTTTCTTAAGCGAGTTGAGCTGTTTCTTGTTTATGTTCTTTCTTTCTTTTTTCGGGAGCGGGCGAGCGCGGTCAGGCTGCAGAAGGACCGCTTGTGCCGACACGCACTGTCTGCGTTATCACATTACCGACGTGCCACAGGAAGCGAGAAATATCCAACGGTGGATCCTCTCCAGCCACCTCCTTTATGAGGTGTACGCAGGCTCACATGCGCGAAAAATTTTGAAAGCGATTCCTGCGAAGAGTGCGACTCATTATCGCCGCATGCTCAGTGGCTGGGACCCATGTAGAAGTTTTTGTGATTTGCGTAAAAAATGTACTAATAATTTCCTCTTCAAAAGTAACTGTTCCTGTTTTATTCCTGACAATCCGTCAATCCACAGAAGACATTCGAGACCTAAAAATAACGATAATGGCAACTATTGCTTCATGCTCGCTCAATGTTGTGGCTACTCACTATACGTCAATTTGGCCACATTTCGTTCTTCGTAGTTCCGACCTCACAAAAATAATGCAACATGTTTTTACAGATTAAGTTATAACACGTGCTTGGCTTTAATTTTGGAGAGTTTAAAGAAAATCGAAGATGGTGTTTTTTTTTAAATGATCTTCAAAATATTGCATTTTGAGGGACATGTACTCAGTTGAACATTTCTGGTTAACGTTTGAAGCCACTTTCAGATATTTTGTTAAGCACACTTGTTCACCAAACATAGGGCAATGTTTTTAGAAACTTTGGGAAGTCTGGCGTTTATACTTGCGGAGGAAAAGAAATCTTGAATGTGAGCATTATTGAGCTTTGTGTCGATTTTGCGATTTTTTTTATTGACAGAACAACATCAGAAGTGCAAAGTAATAATTTTTTTCTCAACGAAAACTATCCGTAGTATGTGGAGAAAACTTTTCGGACCTACAGCTACAATAGTATTTTTTGTAGCGTCTAATCGAAATCCCATTTTCGCGAAATTCGAAAGAGGCGGTGGCGGCTCAGTGGACACTTGTGAATTTTTTTTAAAGAAGGTGAAATTTTTTTTCGCGAAACCAAAAGTGGTTTTGTGGTCATGGGGACTCGGAAAACAAAATATATTTTTTTCGGCGAAATTAAAGGGGGTCGGCGGACATGCACCGACGTTCTTATCTGAACACACCCTATTGTATTTTACAATGTTAGTGTGACGTACTAACAGTAATGAAAGACAACAGTATGATGAGGCATAAGGTGTTATATGTACGAAACTGGCCCATTGGCTGCGAGAGACGCTGTAGTGGACAGGTATGTGATCTATTTTTAAAATTGCAATGCTTATCCCAACCACCTTGCAGAACAGTTCCCGGTCTTCATCAAAGATGGCTAGTAGGAGGAGGGGAGCAGCTTCATACTCTGCAGTCACTCATCTCAGTTCAGTTCTGGCCATTTCTATTTCCTCCAGGCACGTCCTTACAGCTGGCTTCTTAATTAGGTTGTGCGCATAGCTAAACACCTGTCGCCCAACAGTCTTCACTTTATCTTCGAATGTTTCAGAGGCACTGAAACCCAGGAGCGTATTGGCATGTGAACACATGTGTGTTTTATCAAATGGGAAAGGCCAACTTTCCTTTACATTGCACACGCTTCTGCTGGCATTGATCATTCGCCTCTGCGACGGATATGTTTCGGCCATTAGCTGTGAGACCCGTGGACTGTCTGGGGAAGCTAGCCTGAATTGGGCTTGCAACTCTTCTTTCTTCTCTTGACTTTCAGCCGTTTCGGTGAATGGAAGGTCAGGCTGCCAAGCTACGCAGCCATGCGCATCTTTTTGGAGTTGCGGCTTTCGTGGCGTCAACTCTTCTTCATCGTCTGAAAAGCCTCTCTTGGAGCATTCAGAACTACGTCTTCTTTTGTTGTTAATGCAGTTTTCCAGCTTCCACAAGATTGTTTCTAGTCCTGTGGCGATGACTGTACCATTGACGGTGTCCTCAAAAGTTCTGGGAAATTTACTGACAATTTCCCTAGCAATAGCTCGTAGCACTTTACACCCGGGCTTCTGATAGCAGGCCATGATTCGGTCACTCAACATCCTCACCATCTCACTCAGGTCAGTTTTCAGTGGGCACCTGCCTTCCTGGCAGGCTTTTTGAAGTTGAGGTGGAAAAGTGTTCCACGGAATTTCGAAGGCCTGGTCCAATATGTTAATAGAATCTTCAGTCTCTTCTGGAAAGCATACTTGCGTGGCTGGTATTGCCGCTGTTTGAAATTTTTCAAGCAGGATCCGCCTGCTCACCACATTAAGGAACATTAGGTCTTCTTCTACGACATGCTTCAGGTTGCTCAAGCGATTGCACACCACAGTCGAGCAGCTTCTGTGCAATATTTTGTATTGCTTCGTTGTCCAAGTGCGGCAGCCAGCTGGAAATGTGCTGTTCCAAGTCCATTTTGCCCCGTAAAATTAGGCAAAATCTAATATAGCGTGCTTCAACACAACAACGGGGTACTTGTTGCGGGCAAGCTTGTACTGCACCAGTGGGTTCCAATCAAGGAGGCTTTCAAGTTTCATGCATTTGAAAGGACCATCACTGCTGATAATGTTGTAGAAGTGCATAGCAGGCTCATATCTTGTGTGGACAGTTCTTACCCAAAAAAAGTAGTTGTTGCTGGCAAGAATGAGCTTAAGTCTCACCAGAAACAGGAGCACTATCCATCCGCCTCATAATGACAATCATTTCTTGCTTTTAAAACAGGCCACGGATAGTAGCTTGATGTGCAGAGTATATATTACCTTCGTCAATGATCACTTCGCGTACTTCTTTTTGTATTTCTGGTGTGCACAGTTCAATAGAAAGTAAGCAACCATTGACTAAGCCATGAATACCTTCTCCCGTGTTTTTATATGCCTGATAAAGCTGATGACACTCAGAAAGTGTGTGCGTCAGGTTCTTGAAGTTTTGGCAATTTCTTGCACACTTACGGAAGTAGCTGTGCTTGCTCTCACACCTCATTGTCCACATTTTCATCAGTGGGCCAAACTGCATTATCAGAAAAGGATAATGAAGCAGGTAATGATGCTTAGGCTTCATGGACACATCAGGGAAGAGATTTGCTCCGCCTGTCATGTAGTCTTCTATAACGTCTTGCAGTCTCATCACCATGGGGAGCATGATGGTATGTGCAGTAACAAGCTGTACAATTTCAGAGAGCAAAAGAACTTGTTGCCAGACTTCATTTTCAGTGGACTGAATTGAACCAAGCAGGAACAATGGAATAAAGCGCAACATGTTCCAGTTTTGAACTGCATGGCCTCCTAGTCCTTTTCTGGGTTGAACTTAACACGGTCGGTCAACCAAATCACCATGTTTAAAATGGAAACAAGTTATGCGCTGATTCAGGTCATGTAGAGATATCCACTTGAGAGCCGTTACGAAGTGTGTTATGTACAAAGAAAGGTCAAATGAAACAATACCCTCAAATAAATCATGGGCCAAACAAGGAGGGAGACCTGGAGCACAGACATGGAAGTATTTCAGTTGATTGAATAAGGAATCGAATTTCACTCCTTTTCTCTGTACTTGATCCACTGGTTTGCATGTCTAATAAAGCCCTGTTGTAATTGGCTGGTGTTCTGATTTCTGAAACACCTGACAGTGCATTTCGAGAAAAAAGGGTCACTTCTTTGAGCACAAAACCTACAGATGTGGCTTGCTGAGCTAAAATTTTCCACAAAGCCTCCAATGCCATGGCTTCCAAGGTTATCGCCAAGGATGGCAGTCACAGTGCCAAACAAACGCCTTCCTCTTGATGTCACAAACTGGCCAGACTCTAGTTTCTTCAAATCATCAAGCAAAGGCCCTAGCACCTTGGCCTGCCCAAAGTATGCAAAATCACTTTCATTGCAGAGCAAGCACAGCTTGACAGAATGCGCTGAATATCTGTTGCGTGGATATAGATCGGCAAGCAGTTTGTTTCTTCTTTGCAGAACCGACTGGATTCACGACCTCGAATGCATCTTGAAACAGCATAATCTTTAGTGCGTCAGGGTGCACCTTGTAAAGCGGAATAGACTTGAACATATTTCCATCAGTGAAATCTTTCAGGACACCAGGGGTCTCGAGCAGTATTCTTTCGCACTGTGACATGACATCTTCACTTTCTAGCATGGCTTCAATTGGTACTTAGAATTGGTACGTAATGAAAGGTAGCATTCATATTCTTTTTGTTTTCCCCCCCCCCCCAAAAAAAAAGAATATGAATGCTATGAATATGAATGTCCTTGGACCAAGGGCGTTAACGAGGCACTCGTGCTAAGCCATATATCCCCATGATAGTGTTATCACGACCACTCACCATTCATTCTCACTACACACACTTCACGTCACTCTCATTATTTTAATACTTATGTTTTACCCGCCTTAACGCGAGGAATTTTAAGGCCCTTATACAGCCCCTTACCATAATCATTGTACACATCTCTTGCCACACTGCCTGGCGCTCTTTGGCCATCAAATGGCCCTTGCGCCATTAAACACCATACATCATCATCATCATTGTTTTTTCCCAATAGTATTTCAGCAGGTGATACATACAGAAACTCTGTCTTGAAGAAAGACGCACGGCTATGCTCTGTCCTGAATACCCCGTCTGGTGCTCTATGCAGTGCCAGAACATCATCACTTTTAAATGTTTCATCTATCAGCTTATCTAAGTCATCACTGCCAACAGCTTTCTCCCTGAGCTTTTCTTTGAGACGAGAAGCCATTGCTGAAGCATTAGCATTTTGTATGTCATATTAGCATTTTGTATGTCAGCTTCAGACATAATTTGTACAGTGGATGATGGCACATGGCGCTCGGATAAGAGTCGCAAGTACAAATGGGCAAAAGCAATGCTGATTTGGTTCTCACTGCTATCTTGCATGCTGCTTTGACATGTCGTCAGTGTACCAGGTAGATCTTCCTCTTCATACATATAGCTTCAATTGGTGTTCAGTATCAGGTGGAGGGTTTGTACTGCTTGCTAGATCATGCCTTGCCTCTTGAACTTCCACCTCTGGTACTGTGCAAATGTACTTCCCATGGTAACGTGACAGATGGGAAGAAAATGATGTCTTCTTGTCGTAGGCTTTGTTGCATAGCGGACATGTCACTTTGGTGCCTTCAGTGATGTGCATCTTTAGGTGGGCAATTAGAGCTTGGTAATCTTTACAAACTTTCGGCCCCTGCTTCACTTAGACGGCACCCCTGGGCTGACCCACCCAGGGGAAATCGGCAGTCTCCTTTTCCTATCCCCCCTCTTCGATCTTTTTCTTTTCTCTCTCTTCTTTCTCTTCTTTCCTGTCTTCTAATCTCTTCTATCACTTCCTCATTTTCGTAGGCGGCTCGGGTTAACCGTGTATATGTGTCCTCCCTTGGACACGATATATTAGGTTATAGCGGCATTGTACGGCTGGCGTCTGCAGCCTTACATGGTAAGAGCTGCAGCGTCCCCAAGTTGGACTCCATGGTGGGTGGCCGCCACTGCTGCCGAAACACACACAATTATCATGGAAACACCTCCGTTCCCCCCGCCTCCTTGATCGTTACCCTCAGAAGAGGGTACGCACCGATGAAATACTGAATTCTTTGACCCGACCAACGGAAACCTTTCCTAAATTTCATGTGCTCCACAGCCAGAACCCTGAGAAACTCGCAAGAACTATTTCTCCATTCATAGTTGCAAAATCCTTGACCGAAGCCTTAGGGCCCGGCTACAAGGTAACCAAAATGGCAAGCGGTGACCTTCTTCTCGAGGTCCCAGCGAAACAGCAATATGAAAATCGCTCAGGAGTTCAATAACCAGAAACGTAGCTGCAGATGAAGAAAGAAGCAAAATTTCTTTTAAAAACAAAGTTGATGGGTCTAACCAACTTTTTAGCACCTATTATATAGCAAGTATAATAAAATGTCACAAACTTAAACACTCTTCAAAAAGCTTCCTTCGCTTTGCAAGTTTCAAACAGCGTTACTTTACTCTTTGTTGCGCAGACATTTCATACACAAAATGTCTTCTTTGTCGCGGTAATATTTGTGTGTTACATCGCCGTGAACTTCGAGATCGACAGGTAATGAAATTGGTCCCTCCATGTTGAATATGTTCGATATTTTTGCCCCGTAAATTATCAAGTTAAAAAAGAAAACTAAGTCCTTATCGGGCTACTGGGTAATATGTGCATAAAATATAAAACACGCAATCAAATCTAAAATATCCATTTTCGGACCCGTGTCGATCTCTAGCGGAATCAGCCATTTACGATATTAGGAGACTAAATGGGCTTATGTGTTCTGTGTAGCTACCTGCAACTGTGGTTAGCCGTAACCGTAGTTAGGTTAACTGCGATTACGGCTGTTTCTGCCACAGTGGCAGTGGCGTACATTATGGGTGTGTCAGGGGGGTCCTGCCATGCTTGGGCTTGGGGGGACACCCCTTGCAAGTATCACCCCTTGAAACTTCTCTTTCAGGCACGGGCGCTGCCATATTTGACCAAGTGACCGTAACTGGCCTTCCCCCAGCTAGTTGACTCCATAGTTTCCTAAAACTAACTAGAGGGGACTCTGGCGCTGCGATCGTTCAGCCACCATGGGAATACAGTGCCTAGAATATACTGTAATGGGAATGATGGGTAGTACACGGATTTGCCTAGTCTTCGTACTTACGGCTTCGAACGCACTTGTGGCTTTGTTTATTGTTGTGTTCTGATTCTGTTTCGGATAAAAGAATGGACCGTTGTGAACTTCGCCAGCCGATTTGAATTCGTGAGCCTAAAAAGGTCAACGTGGTGAAGCTTACCTGGTAACCCTTTGCTGAACTTCGTATTGCAGCAAAGCGGATTCAAGCCACATGGAGCCAAAAGAACGAAGACTAGTCAAGACCACGACCTACTCTACTCCTGACCTGCCCAGCTAGCGGCGTCCTACGAAGCTGCCTGCTCCGGCTCTCGTTCCGGACTTCACCGCTAAGGGGGGCACTCGAGTTACCCCAGCTCAACGCCGGTGAATGCATGGCGATGCATGCGTTGTTGCTGGTTCTAGCAGAGTTTCATCACGCATCGTGTTTAAATGTGGCGCGTATCTTGAATCGTTTTTTGAATGTGACTTTGAGAATCTTGTTTTGCATTTTAGTTGACGTTTCAGTGCATTAATTTTCAAATAGAACCGCAAATGAGATACAAACACATCTAACAGCGTGCAAAACTAGAAAGGATGACGACATAGACAGAGTGTAAAAAGTGCCGACCTCCAAATTTTTATTCAACTGACGATACCAGGTATACAGTGTATATTCCTTCCTCCATGTGTGTATGTACAACGGTAGGCTTGTAACCGTTGGCGTACTAAGCTGGCGGTAAAGAAAGGGCGAGGACCTTGACATTTGACAGCGGCCGCGGCTTCTTTCTTGAGGTTATTGTTGGTTTCATTTTTGCGCTAATATATGTCTCAGCCAGTTATGCACCACCAACTAGCCCAGCAATTAACTCTTTTAGACACACGTAGTCCTTTATAACCATAGGTCGGCACTTTAAGGGAGTACTCACTCAAACTCACTCACCACAATTTTTTTCAGCCTTCGCACTCACTCACGTTCACACTCACGTCCACTCACACTCATGAGTACTCACTCACGTTCACAATCACCTCCACTCACACTCACGTCCACTCACACTCATGAGTACTCACTCATACTCAACTCACCACGTTCAAATGAGTGTGAGTGAGTTGAGTGCACTCATGAGTGAGTGTGCCGAGCTATGTTTATAACACATGTTTACATTTTCAGCACGCGAGACAACGCGTAATTGAGTAGACTTACCGTTTCTAGAAATCACCTTGAACCATTTTTCACGGACCTTCGTTAGTGCGAACTCATGAAAAGTCACATGAGTCTTCCAGTAGCACGGCTAATTGGGCTAGTTGGTATATTGGTTCATCTTTTAACTGAATAGGGCGCGCAAACAGACACGGACACTAGAAGAGGAAAACGCACACCACAAAGCGCCACATGCCTTTCTTTCCAATAAATTTTAGTTGCGAGTGGCGCTCGCAACTAACAACAAAGGACGAAAAGAGGAACCACAAAGACAAGCGCTGACATCCAACTGAGGTTTAATGAAAACATACCTGCAATATAAGTCTTTGTGGTTCCTCTTTTCGTCCTTTGTTCGTCTTGCGCTGTGTATTAATAATGGATCACCAACTAGCCCAAACCCAACCTTGCTTTATTGTCGAGATTAGGTGTGTTTATTTAGCCATGCCTGCTAAGCCTTGCCTCCGAGAATTGGAGAATGAATCTTGAAACACTGCAAAATGCCGATGAATACATTGCTCTCAAAGCTTCAGGACGTAAATATGAAACAAACACATGCGTATGTTACGAACTTACGGGTCACAAAGCGCAGTACGACGACGTGATAAACTCGAGGCGGAAGAGAACTGCATCCACAGGTGTCGCCATGTTGACTTTTCCGGCGTTGCCGTCTGCTCGCTTTTACTCGCGTGCGCGAAGACGCTACGGGGACGCCGAGCAGACGACGCGGATGGAGACATATTCAGTAGCGCTGCCCAAGGCCACGGCATGGAGACGGCCGCGGTAGGAGACGGCCATGGTACAGTGGTGTCGCCATCTAGTTTTGATTAAACAAACCACCTGCGGAAAATCGTCTATAGCGCGTTCAACTTTTGTAATGCCTTTTTTTTTTGTTGTTGTAGTGTCTACCGGCCCAGGTGTGTGAGACTATTGAAATCACAACTGCTGATCGATCGGCTTCAGAAAAGACAATAGTACAATGCAGTTACGCTAGCTAGGAACCCATATTCGTTTGTCAATTTTATTTCAAGGTATAATTTTATTTTTTATATAAGTAAAAATAAGAGCTACAATATTGTCACGTGGTCGTGACGTCGACGAAGGCAGCAGGCGACGTGTCCAAGATGAAACTGTTTATTAGGCCGAACTTGTGGCCGGTAAACGGAAAGTAGGATTACAGCAATACACGCTGGTACTGATAGCGGCGAACAGAGCGTCGGCCGTCGATCAACTGGACATCGTTGGAGCGCGCCGGCTTTTTTATGCATCACGCGTCGAACATTCTAGCCTTATCACTGGTCATCGCGCACGCTCTGGAATAATCTCCAGTGCTCGCGTCTTGCGCGCAATCTTAACAAAACGATCTACAATAATCGCGAGGGTTGTAGAACAATAAGGCGCGGTTTGAGTTGAGCTTGCTGACGGTCTTATACCCTAGTTACACGGGCAAGCTAACCTCAGTTAAAGCGAACCTCAGTTAACCGGAGTACACTACAGTTACCGTCAACTGCAGTTGACACCTGTTACACGAGAAAACCTATCCTCAGTTTAGGGCCGTGAAGCGGGTCACGTGATGCTCCGCTTCGCGACTGAACGTAGAAAGACTTAGCTGCTTTTTATACGTAAACTGGCAAATAAAATGTATTTTCTTTGAAATAACTCGTTTTGTTCGCATCTGCAGTCCGCAAGCGTATTGCATGGTGTGCTTCGACAATATTTAGCGCAAGTAAAGGCTGGTCTCACAACAATGGGCGAGATCACCTGATCGTTTCGCGGTCGGTGCAACAGCCAAGACAGTCCATTGCTCGATCCGCTTTGGTGTAGTGGCTAGAATAGCTTTGGTGTGTGTCGTTTGTTCTGGCGTTGTCGTTTAGTTTTTGTTAAAAAACGTTGTTTCATCAACGTTGTGCTGACGCAAGTCTGATGGCGTCGAGCCAGGCTATCCTGCGAGGCGATCACGACGACAATGAGTCCACGTTTTTGTCTCTCTTCGCCGTTCAACAGGCAGCACTGCGGGATAAGCAGGCACAGATGCTGCGTATAATGCAACAACTGGAGGAACTTGAAGAAGAAAACGAGCACTCTGAACGAGAGCGCAACTATCTCGCGGTCATGGTGGCGCGGCTGATGTTGCGCGAACGGTGTGTGTGGACGTATGCACGGCCGGAGTCGTGGTTCGAGACCACGCTACCGCATCTTCCCGCACGTGCTTTCAGAGAAAACTTCAGGTTGGATGTGAGCACGTTTCGATACATCGTGAGTGTTTGCGGAAGCATGGCACGGCTAGACACGAACATGCGTAAAGCCATTCCGCTGACGAAACGCGTCGCTATTGGTCTATACAGGCTGGCCACATCTGCTGAAGAAAGAACAGTGGCGAACCTTTTTGGAGTCAGCAGGTCGTCGGTGAACATCATATTCCGCGAGTTCTGCGATGTAGTTGTGCGTCGCCTGGAGCCACGGTTTGTTCGATTTCCAAGGGCGCAAGAACTGGTCGAGCACCTTCGCCAGTTTGCTGCAGTTGCCGGCTTCCCACAAGGAGTAGGCGCCCTCGACGGCTGTCATATTGAAGTTTGCCCGCCCCAGGATCATGCAACAGATTACTATAACTACAAGGGATGGTACAGCACCATTCTATTGGCTGTGGTGGACCACCATTACAAGTTTATGTACACCAATGTGGGATCACCAGGTCGGATGCATGATGCAGCGGTGTTCGAGAGATCTCAACTGCCAAAGCGTTTGGAAAGCGACCTCTTCAAAATAGGAGTGAAACAGATGCATGGAGTGGCAGTTGGGCCCGTCCTTCTTGCAGACCAGGCATTCCCACTGCAACCGCACCTGATGAAGCCTTATGCAAGAGCAGGGTCCGACGGATCGAGCACGAGAGCATTCAATTACCGACTGTCTAGTGCCAGACGAGTCGTCGAGAATGCGTTTGGGCGACTGAAGGCTCGATTCCGAATTTTACACAAAGGGCTGGAATGTGACATAGACAATGTGAATGCAGTCATTCGTGCTAGCTGTGTGCTCCACAATATTTGTGAAGAATTCTCGGATCAGTGCGACGCAAGTTGGTTGGAGGTTGCCCGTATATTGAAGATGCGAGCCGCATTCAGCCAGTGTGCATAAGCACTCCAGCAGGATGCGTTGGGAGTGCATGAGAGATGCCCTTGCACAACACCTCATCACCCGTGCACAGAACTGAGAAGTAATTGTATGTGAGCCAGAGGACTGGTGAAGACATGTCAACATGTGCATCATTACTAGAGGCCGGATTTTTTAGGCACTAAAAAAATCGTGTTTTAGGCGCCAAAAATAGGCAGGAAAAACACAGTTTTAGGCCCCCCAAAATCGTAAATATAGGCACAATAAATTTTTACAAAAACTCAAATTTTCGAATAAGGACGTGCGCGACCTGGTCTACGACAGGAAAGCAAACAAATGTTATATTTTATGATTGTACAAAGGCGTCAATGATTTAACATAGCCATGCAATGGTGCCTTTTCCGGCATAGTTTCCAGAACACGGTCTCTCCTTTTATTGTCCAGAATGGTAAGTTAAGTGTCCACCGTCGAATAAACACGCTCCTGGGTCTGCTTCTTTTCGGCATGGCTGGGAAGGGCAGCACAGGATTCAATAGCCAGACCGCTAAAAGGCCAGAAGGGTCTGTTAGCCTTGTATTGGCCGGGTCTAATAGCGCAGAGTCAATTTCTCCTCTTTGTGTGAACACCATAAAGGGCCCCTTACCAGGTTTGAGCGTTTCGAGCTAGAAGTGTAATGCATGCATTGCGCTAACGATCACGTCTGCCAAGATTTGCAACGCTACGCTCCCCGGAAGGAGGTGAAATGTCAGACTGAATGAATGCCTCGTGCCCTTTATCTCACGGGCGCGCGCACCAATGTGGTGGAGGTGAAGTTCAACAAGGAATGGTCCTGTGTATGTCACAGTCGTACATGAAACTTCGAGAATTATTCGAGGCTACATGTGTAATTTGTGCAACTGTTGCTTGCATAGAAGAATGAAAGTTAATAGAAATATTAAAACATACAAACGGAATGTGTGTGCACTTTTCTTTAGTTTTTTTTCTTCGAATCGAGAGCGATGCGAGACTTAGCTGCCTATATTTCTTTTGTGTTCGTGTTCTAGCCGTTCCCGCGTCGTGCCGGTGCCAGCCCTGACAACGCTTAGCATGTTTTTGGTGCATCGTTCCTTACAGCAATTCCAGCTGTGCGGCGCGCTGTGTCGTGGTAAGGATACAGGATCCATGCCAGCCTCTCCAAACGCATAGAGGGGATCCATCCCACAGAAACAAGCAGTACACTATAGAGCGAACGCCGAAACAATGCAACACCGCTTGTGCGCACGACCTGGCTTGGGCATGTCATGTGCACATAGTGTAATCTTGCGTGCGCATGGCGTGTTGATGCGTCAACGCCGTATCATCTTCCGGCTCCGAGTTTCTCTGATACCGAAGAGGGCAGGGAAGGAATTTGGCTTGCGAGTGGCAAAGGTTTCAAGCTCATCTACCGGCATCATGCTTTCGCGGCTCCTAATGAACCAATTAAAAAAGTTCTTGTGGTACAAAGCCCTTCATTGGGCACGCGAACACTTCCAG
>JALIZH010011633.1:0-33253 GCA_030522465.1 Rhipicephalus appendiculatus | reverse complement strand
CGCGAGGTTACGGCCATGCCGGTGTTTGAGAATAATGGCGGCCGAGGACCACTGATTCCAATATAGTCGTTTAGTTCCCATTTTTACCCCCGCCAAAATAGCGACCAAAGGCCTATCCCTTGCGGGAAGCACGTCATCTCTTCGTTTCCATTTTGTCTCCCCTCTGAAGCTTGTTTTCTTTTCACTTTTTTTGTGAAGCACGACCAATGAGAGAGCGGGGGGGGGGGGGGGCGCTGCGGTGGAACTTCGCGCTCTCCAGTGGGGAACCCTGCGCACGCCTATAGTTGTCACTATGCCTGTAATTATCGGTGTATTTTGGGAGCCTCTCGCTGCCTCTTACGCAGCTTGGAATTCCAAGGTCTATACGATGTACAGTTGTGTGCACTTCAAGGCTCACTTTACTGGACTTGCACTCAAACTGTTAACAACGTCGCGCTCAAGTTTTCGTGCGAAAATGCGCCTTGTGCTTTCCCCAGCCTAAGGTCAACCATTGACTTGCTATGTAGGAGGTATAGCATAGGTGTAGCAAGGGTGCAGTAAAATAGCTGCGCAGCATGGGAGTTCATATTGAACTCTCGCTTTTGCTACTGCATGGGAGCTTCTACAAGACAGTGGACAGCACGTACATTGCTGCTTTATGCTACAGTGCTTAGCGAGGTGTTCATTTTTTGCCTAGCTTCGACAGTACGCTTCTCATCGAAGAAAATAGTATACTCACGGGCTTCAGCTAAGCGAAATTATTTTATCGTCGTCATGTGCGCTTTCCACCCTGTGTCTGGTCGTTGCTTATGCGCTCAGACCAGCTTAACTGCGCCTATGAAAACACCCTTTCCCAGGAACAATATGTGATAGAAACCCGAAAAAATGGTGCGTGTGCTTACCAGTAATGGTTTGTCGGTGTTCACCAGCAGTTTCTCTTTGACCAGAGTGTAGAAAGAGCACTCGGGAATTTCCACACTTGGGTACGGCGAGTAGACCACGCGGTCATGAATGGGGGCCTTCATATTAACTCGCAACCTGGTGAATAACTGCAAGAAATATAAAAATTCATGCGTGAACGAACTTCAAACAGCGCGGCTCAGGCAGTCGAGTGCGCTGCCGTCGTCAGTGGCGGCTGCCCGTTCCAGAAATTAAGGAGGAAAGGCAGTGCTAAGAAGGAAGGCAACTTGTGCGTTGAGGAGGGCAACGTAACTGCGTTGATACAAAGTGCGTCATTTATACAATAAACGCTCGTTAATTCAAACTCGGTGAATACGAACTTACAGTTAATTCGAACTGACTCCCTGGTCCTGGCAAAGCCCTGTGTATTTCTATGGAGGAAAACTCCCGATAATTGGAACGCGTTGGTATCCACATCGGTTAATTCGAATTTGGGGCCCCTGCTTTTTCATCGCTCCTCCAGAAGTCGGTCCAAAGTGATCACAGTGTGTTGCGAAACCAAACCAAAACAAGTTTACTAGAGATTCAAAACTACAAAACATGAAGTTTTCTCAGCATAAAGAATTCGGATGCTGCGCTGGGGCTCTTGAGCGAGCTGCAAATGATGTACATACAGTCACGACGGAAGAAACGAAAGCAAATGCAGATTACTCATTACTTTTCATTTTGATCGTGTGTAAATAAACGTGTTTTGGAGCATAAATAGGGTCCTATTTTCGACATTTTATGAATACCTATGAATGCATGACGGCGCTTGTTTCTGGCGTTCTGACTGCTTATTTAATTCTGTTCGCTGTTACAATTCCATGAACTTAATTTGCCAAATCACCCGCCGCAAACGTGTAGTAGCGCCTAGCTCACGATAACGAGTCCAGACGTTGCTTGTTTGGGTTCTGCACGCGCAGCGTGACAAAATGTCCGCTCATTCTAGCGCCTGCACACTAATTCGAACTCCGTTTAATTCGAGTAATTCCATAGTCCCCATCGAGTTCGAATTAACGGGCTTTTACTGCGTATGGTGCGATTGATTGATGGTGCTGTAGCCTAAACGCGGACAGAATCTAAAAAAAATTCACGCATCTCCAGGAAGTGAATCATGACTAGTGAGCGAAGCTCTGGGTATCGTAAGGGTGAGTAACCATACGTTTCCCGAGCGTTGCTCCATATAATGTAAATTGAGTGACATAAACTGACATAAAGAGTCGACGACAAAGCTACGTCCTAAGGTCCATAATGTCTACGTTGAAGTCGCCGACTAGTATAAAGGATTTATGCTTGTACATGTTTTATATTGTTTCGTCACAACTATGATTGATGTTCGTCTATTGTAAGCTTTTTTTTATTCACATACACGCATATGTTTCGACTGTAGCAACGGTTTTCTATATGACAGCGGACGGTGAAAGTCGACGGCAAAGCTAGGTCCTAAGGTTCATAATGTGTACGTTGAAGTCGCCGACTAATATAAAGGGTCTGTGCTGGTAGGTGTTTCATATTGTTATGTCACATTTATGATCGCTATTCGTGTATTGATAAACCTTTTTTTTTGTCGTATGCTATGATTGACCGGTGCTTAAATGTCGGTGTTGTTACGGTGTTATTACGGTGTTGTTACATATGACGTGTTAATTTCACAGTACCAGTTGGAAGTACCACTCTTTGTGTTTGTTTTCGTTGTCCTTTTCTTGATGCGCTTACCGTTTTCAGTACGCAAGTGTGTCTTTCAGGGCTGTCATCTGCTGCTGTGTTAATTTTGACACTTTTATTTGCTTCTTTCATGTCGATATTGACTTACCAACTCGCCGAGGCCACTACTTAATATATCGCCTTCCTCATTTGACTGCCTCCGACTTAGTGCGCGTCCTTGTTTTTGCAGTGCACGCTTCTATTTGCCAATAGTTTGCAGCCACGTTTACTAAGAGCATGGGCTGTCTCCTGTTTTCAGTTGCCATCTTTGTATTTGAATCGTTCAAGTAGTAGTGACACGATTTCGAGCCATCGCAAAACGGACATTTATCGTTTCCTTGGCATGCAGTGTTAACACTCCTCCACACCGGAGTCAGACACCACGTATCAAATATTTTACTTTGATTTTAAAATTTTCGTTGCTGAGAATCTGGAAGCCGGCCCCAATGCAAGGGACATTATCCCGAGTCAACACAGCTCCAGAACTCTGTGTCCTGCACATAGGTCGGCAAACTCACTCATGAGTAGACTCACTCAGACTGAGATCGAGCCGCGAGTCTGAGTTTGAGTGAGTCCGTGTGAGTAATATTTTGTTGAGTTTAAGTCCGAGTGAGTCCGGTTGAGGAAAATGTTGATGAGTCTGAGTCCGAGTGAGCCCAAAGCTCAAAATGTATTTCTTGAGTGAGCCTGAGTGGGCTCTACACTTTTTTGCCGATCTGCGGCTCTACTTACACACCTTAGCTTTACTATCAGCCTTACGTAGGTTCACGTTTAACTCGCACCGACTCGCGCATACTTCAAAGCACGAGTGTTCACACGCCAGCTCAATATTTATTGTTCAGAGGCGTGAGTTTCGGAGGAGTAGGGGGGGTGACGTGACCTCCCCCCTCCCCGCCCCCAAAAACTCTTTCCCGGGAATTTTTGATAAAAATATCTTATGTGAGTTGCCTCTTTCTAAACAAAAGTCGTCACTGGTTTGTAACCACTGAGTACAGCACCGATTACGCGAGATATTGGCGTTAAAGAGCATTTACACCAAGTTCGAAGAAGCTAATTGTATACTATTGAACTCATGAGTCGGCTCACTCAGACTCAGATGGAGCCGTGAGTATGAGTCCGAGTGAGTCCGGCTGGTAAAAATTTTAGTGAATCTGAGAACGAGTGAGTCCCAAGGGCAAAACATTTCATGAGTGAGTCTGAGTGAGCTCGACATGTTTTGCCCACCTATGGTCCCGGATATAGCCTAAATCGCAGAAATCAGTCGGGGTCACTGGACGTCAATTCACTCATGATTGTTTACGTGAATCACAAGCAGATGAGTCCACCGCTAGTACATCGCGATTGGATGTCTGCCTGTGTTTACACGTCACTGAGAAGCTGCCCCCTTGAAGTTAAAACAAAAAAAATGTTTCTTTAAGGTAGCACTAATAAAAAAATTGGACCATCTCCCCGAAGGGAACCCTAATGGGATGCGAAGCAGCAGCGGTGCGCACGGCGTTGACCCGGTTGAAACGGGCGTCATCGCGGATAAACGAGCCGAAAGAGTGTTTCCACTCGACGTGCGGTCGAGCGTTGCGGGCGGTGGAGAGGGTGAAGCGAGAGAGAAGTGACACGTTCAGAGGTGTTGCGAGCGGAGGGAGCAGCCGGCAGATGCGGGCGATGCCGCGAGCATGGTGCGGGTGAGGGAGAGAGTGACGTCAGCGTGCACCTGCGAGGGAAGCGTGCGAGGGGAGCGTGACGTCAACGCGCAGCTGTGGCGTGACCTACTTGGCAACGCTCCAACACCTACGGCGAGGGAACGCGTTGCGGCGCATTCGTACGGACGCACGTAACGTACGGCGTTAAACACGTGGGTCAAAGAGCTGCTTCGCATCTAAAATATATTCACTTCATTCCCAGGTATCACAATACTCTTTTTTAGGGTTCCCGACACCAGTGTTCTTTTATTGCGATAGCAATTATATGGACACTTTCGGCTGGTTTTCGCCGTCGGCGTCGGCGTCGCCGTCATGCCCCGTATATGTATATGTATCTATATATTTATAAAAACCTCAAAGAAGAATAATTCAGAGAAACGTTCCCGACGCGCGGCATCGAACCAGGGACCTCTCGCTCTGCAGCGCGGCGCTAGCCGCTGAGCCACGAAGGCGAACGTCCTTCGACGTTCAAACGGTGACCTATTTATATACAGCGAGTTTTCAGCGTGTTTTCAGCATTACCAGCGAGATGGCGCAAAGGCCGCGCTCGGCTGGGCTTAGCTGGGCGCCCCGTTCGTCGCGACGCACGCTCTCAGGCGCTCCTAGCTGTCCGGCGTGCACTTTGCCTGAAAGGGGGGGGGTAGAGGGTAAATGCCAGTGCGGGCGCGCGCTTATCTCGCGGTGGCGGAGAATGGGGCTTTCGACAGAATGATAGCGTTGTAGTTACCGGGCGCGCGAAGGTCACATCGCTCGCCGCAGTCCCCCCGTTTACGAAAAGAGCACGCTTTTCAAACACAGCGAAGTAACAACTGTGACACTTGTTAGTTCGCGCTCGTCTGTACCTGTGAACACGTTTGGTGCGTCGTTTTTGTTTGAGCCGCGCGTTAAGTGTCGAGCTGTGAATGTTTTTAGTTCGCTCTCATCCTGTGCGTGTTGTATTCCTGCGTCATGTGTGCGTGAGCAGCGCGCTGCACGTTTCGACCTGCTTGCCATTCGTCGCTTGACATTAGAATTTGTGCTATCGCATTCATTGCTTCGCCTTGTGGTGAAACTGACTTTTTAAAGCAACAATCATAAAATATTTAAAATTCGTATCAGTACTCCTTTGATGCCTGTGCTTCGCAGCGTCGTGACATGATGTGTTCGTTTAGAAATCATGTAGCGATCCTAAGAAATAATACAATGTACCTTCTTTGGTCAGCAACTCGTGCATTTTTATGCCTCGTTAGGTCTATTTATATCTATAGTGCAGATAATCAGGCTATACAAAGATTGATCTCCTTGGGGAAGGGCTTGAACAGCCAGACTTAGTTGCACACATCATGTTCTTCTATTTCTGCACCTTTGTGGTGTGCCACATAGAATGCAGTAGAATAGAATATTCCTAAATAGTTTGACGTATGGTTTTGGCGCTGTGTTTACATGGAGTCTTAGCCAAAGTGAACCAATACACGTACACAAAAGAGCTTCATTTACGGTGATACAGTACAGTTGATAATGCTGTAAGCATAGTTTGCCGCTAAAGAACACGCACACGAAATAGAAAATGAGGACGGCACCACGGGTGGCTGTGGATGAAAAGAAAGCAGACCTAACAGCACTCGTCTGTTTCACGCGTCTCGTCTGTGCATGTTTCATCATTGTGAATGTAAACAAGCTGACCCAGCTAATAAGCCTTCCATGCATATATTCCTGTTGTTAGCCTCTTCCACAATAAGTTCTGTATTTTTCTTTCAAATGTCTAGTGATTTAGCGCTTGTACGAGAACATGTTTAACTTCCTTGTGAAACACTCTCTGTTACATGAAGGAAAGAAGTGTAAACATAAGGGCTCGTTTGCTTTGTTAAACACAATATTAATTAGAACTAACAGACATTGATGCCAAGGAGATTATAGGGGATGTTATTAGAAGTAATTGTAATATAAATGTGAAGAAAGCAAAGTGGACGAAAAGATAACTTGCCACCAGCAGGGACCGAACCTGCGACCTTCGAATAGCGCGTCCGATGCTCTGCCACCGAGCTACGGTGGCGGTCATCCTGCCGTCCACTTTGTAGGGTAAATATGTGCCCTTAAATGTGGGAGCGTTTAAATGCACATACATACCCTACATACATACCCTACGAGGGATTATTAGTCAGCTGCCAGCTCATAATAAGATCACGTGCTACGTGACGCCAACAGGCAAAAAAGAGTGTTCCACACTCGCCGTAATGGCAACAGGCGGCGCTGACTGACGCTGCCACGTTTAAATGCACATATACAGAGTGTTTCAAGAAATGTCTCCACTATTTTTAAAAAAAATCAGCAAAATGCAGCATTTGCTCGCTGTCTTCACAATTGCTTTTTCTGTCGCGGCAGGCATCTTAAGATGGTTGAAGGCATGATTTGCTACAGTAATTAAGAAAGTTAAATTATTTAACTTTTTAACTAGCGGATTTAGGTGGTTATGTCCAATCGGAGAATTGAAGTCCTTCATGCCAAGAACCCATTTCAGCTTTGAGATTTCAAAAAAACGGCCTCTATTAATTATTGTGGAGTAACGAAATTCAGGCAAATTCAATGGCGAAACCGAAACCCAAGCCCCGATGAGCGCAACAAGCAGACGACTAGAATGACGTCACTGTTCAAGACAACGGAAACAGAGGTGCAGTTCTTCCCCGTTCGTTAACGTATGTGCGTCATGCGCGCTACTACTGCACGCGCAGCCCACACACTCACACCAAGAAGTCGGTTGATGGTTGGTATAATGACGTTCACTAATTGTGGACGTCTCAGACGAATATGGCAATTGCGCTCTTTCGGATTTCGGTTTCGGTTTGGCCGCTTAATTTGGGAGAAATTTATTACTTCGCAATTATTCCTACAGGCCACATTTTCGAAATCTCAAAGCTGAAATGGGATCTTCGCATGAAGGATTTCAATTCTCCCATTGGACTTAACCGCCTAACTCCGCTAATTAAAAAGTTAATTAATTTAACTTTCTTAATTACTGTCTCAAATCGCATCTTCAACCATTTTACGATGCATGCCGCTAGAGAAAAAGCAATTGTGAAGGCAGCGAACAAATACCGCCTTTTGCTGATTTTTTAAAAATAGTGGACACATTTCCTGAAACACCCTGTATAACCTACAAAGTGGACGGGGGGATGAACGCCACCGTAGCTCAGTGGTAGAGCATCGGACGCGTTATTCGAAGGTCGCAGGTTCGGTGCCTGCCGGTGGCAAGTTATATTTTCGTCCACTTTGCTTTCTTCACATTTGCATTACAATTACTTATAATAACATCCCCTATAATTTCCTTGGCATCAATGTCTATTAGTTATAATTAATATTGTCTGTTACATGGATATTTTAAGGAATTGAAAAAAAATGTATTTTATCTGCCAAAGGCACTGTATTGAAACAGCTGCTCATGAATGCACTCGAAGCAGAAAAAAAATTAGCATGCCTTATAGATTTTTGAAAACAGTGAGCCTCACTTGTGGCCTCGTAAGTGAAGTAATCATTTTTGACCAATAAGCAACCGGGGAAAGACTGATTATAAAATGATCCAGTATACTTTATTTATGTAACTGGAGTAGAAGTCTACAGGTGAGCTTCAACAAATACACTGTGCTGTGTTTCCAGCAGCGGTGGTCATTGTATAAGCGCTATTTATCGGCTCACATGGGGGCTTGCTCGGTCATTGGTGCATATGGGAAATCTCACTAAAGAGGCCGGGGAGTTCTTGCTTGGGGTTTCACGCTAGTGTAAGTTTCATTTGGTAGATTGAACATCTGTGCTGTGTACATGCCTACGAAAGGATCCTTCAAGGTAAATGATGAATAATGCTACTCTTCCGTCTGAATTGCTAACATGGTTTATATTTTGTTTATCACCCATTGTAGTGGCTTACTGGTTATGGTGTTCTAAGCTAAGCAAGACATCTTGGTATAAAGGCTGAAAATTGAGTATCCTGGTACATTTGAAACCTTTTGAGAGGTGCATGATATGATTGGAGAAGCATTTTCTTTCCCCACCATGTATCTTTGCTAACATATTGAGTAAGCCATGGTGTGTAGACTAAAATGTAAAAATGCTTGCGTACGTAGATGTGCACAGTAATAAACCTCAAGTAGTGAAGTAGTACTAGAGCTTTCTATTATAGGGTACCTCATAATGAGATTCTGATTGTTCCCAATATTTTTAAATGTTTAGTTTAATGTTATGCATGTCTTGTATGCAGACTTGAAAGGGCAGCGCACTACATCGTCTTCAATGGACTGGGTGCTGATGATGCAGTGCACTCTTCATCACTTCCCGAAAACAGCTGTTTCGGGTTCACGACCTCACTCAAAGGGTTGCAGCAGTGGTGGAAGCTCCTCGAAGGGTCCTGCAAATACCTTGTACATTTCTAGAACATTCCTCTGATGCTAAAGTTTCCATCTCATGCTATGTGACCTGCCTACTTATTTTCCCAAAACAAGCATCAGTTTGCCACAAGATCAGCCGCGATACATGTAGAAAACTATACAGATGCATAATGTTAGCAGCATTGCATGGTGAAATGTAGACAGCCTACCTGTATGCAACTTGAGAGGGCGATTCACAAATAGTGTGTCATGAATGCAGCAGAAGGTGGTCTGTTGATTAAGCCCTCTATTTACCACAAAATCTATTGAAAGTGCCTCCTCTTGGGCACTGGGATAACCCTGCTTTTTTAACAGTTCTAAGCCTGCTGCGCGAGCTATAATTGTTTACATGTGCAGCTATGGCATTTATACCTATTTACAGTACATGTTGAATGTTTGTAGCACTCTTGAAACGTAGGTTACAATCTCGGGAGGATGTACAGAGTCAGTCATTAAGCTTTGCTCTGAAAGGGGATTTACCCGGTCTATTTCATTATTGCACCTACCGTTTCCAAACTAATATCAGTTTACATGCCACTTTTTGCTCACAGCGCATTAATCACAGAGCTTCCAGAAAATTTTGACGATAGGTGTGGGCACAACAAGACGTGAAAGCAGTGGTTTAATGAGAGAGCGGAGTGTAGACCAGTATTAGGCTTTGTTGCGCTTTAAATATCCATACTAGCTTTTACAACTGTTCTGCAACCATGAAAGCAACTTCTACTGGATATGCCTACTGTATGCACAAATGCAAACACGTAGCCTGAAAACGCATGATGTACAAAAAACCACATGCGAGTTCCTTGTATGCAGAAACTGTTTGCAGTTCCAAAACCTCTACTGTCAAATTTGAACAAGCGTACCCCTCCCACCCATAGTGGAAGATAATTGGACAAAATTTGGAGGGCGGCCTTTGCTCGGTCGCAGACCAAAATTCGAGATGGTGGCGGAAGAGCCTCTAAGAAAAATGCACACGTGTGCTTCTAATGAAATGCTTTATTAAATACGCATGAGTTTACCGTAATCAAGAGCCCCACTGTGGGGCTGGTACTTCCCAGATTTTGCTGATAAAATTTGTGCCTTTTTGCAGTACTCGAGGATTCCCTCCTGAACAGGAGGGAATCCTCGAGTTAAATTTGATGTGTTTTGACAAGGGGGGAAATACTATCTTGAAGTGTCTCGACAATTGGTGGCAACTTAGAATGTAACCCCAAGGCACAACAATGTAATATTACTAAGGAATTGTAGACATATCAAAGGTCTCTCAAAACTTGGCTTTCTAGGAACCGCTGCTGCAAGACTGTGTTGCAGAGAACAGGCTGACAAGAAATGGCGGGAGGTGGGGTGCGGGGTTACTCGGTCAGTGGCGATTATTTCAAGTATCCCAAAGAGGGGGAAGGGTGCGCTCTTGGGTAGAGGCGCTTGCTTGAGATTTTACAGTAAGGTTTTTGGACCTGTTGAGCGACAGTCATTCACTAATCAGCCATTGTCTCGCTTCACGGATTTTTGTCGAGCTCTTGATTATGCAAGCACATACCCACTAACACAGAATGTTCGGTGCTATGCGCACTATATATTGGGTTCAGCAAGCGTAAACCATAATTAAGCGTCATTCTAGGCCAAGAGCCCCGCTGTGGGGCTGGTACTTCCCAGATTTTGCTGATAAAATTTGTGCCTTTTTGCAGTACTCGAGGATTCCCTCCTGAACAGGAGGGAATCCTCGAGTTAAATTTGATGTGTTTTGACAAGGGGGGAAATACTATCTTGAAGTGTCTCGACAATTGGTGGCAACTTAGAATGTAACCCCAAGGCACAACAATGTAATATTACTAAGGAATTGTAGACATATCAAAGGTCTCTCAAAACTTGGCTTTCTAGGAACCGCTGCTGCAAGACTGTGTTGCAGAGAACAGGCTGACAAGAAATGGCGGGAGGTGGGGTGCGGGGTTACTCGGTCAGTGGCGATTATTTCAAGTATCCCAAAGAGGGGGAAGGGTGCGCTCTTGGGTAGAGGCGCTTGCTTGAGATTTTACAGTAAGGTTTTTGGACCTGTTGAGCGACAGTCATTCACTAATCAGCCATTGTCTCGCTTCACGGATTTTTGTCGAGCTCTTGATTATGCAAGCACATACCCACTAACACAGAATGTTCGGTGCTATGCGCACTATATATTGGGTTCAGCAAGCGTAAACCATAATTAAGCGTCATTCTAGGCCAAGAGCCCCGCTGTGGGGCTGGTACTTCCCAGATTTTGCTGATAAAATTTGTGCCTTTTTTGCAGTACGACATGGAGCATTCTGGTAAATTATGGTACATGGGCATTGTGCGTGAAAACAATTTTTTATTTCCTTGATGCCCTCTCGAATTTTGCACACTTTTATTAAGCTTATGCACAATAAAGAAGTTTTATAAAAACTGTCTTTGTATGCTGATCTGAAAAACTGCGCTTGTGCCACTTTACGGGTTCCGTTTGGATGTCCTGATATAAGAATTCTGAATTTTTCGTTTCACTGCCAGCTACATATTTTCCAAAACAAGAAAAATGGTCAAACTTCACAATTTCTAGGGGCCAAGCTCCTTAGGGTGTGGGTCTGTCCTTCCTCTGTAGTTGTAGTAGTAGTAGTAGTAGTAGTAGTAGTTGTAGTTGTAGTAGATATGTAGGTAGACAGCCACGTATAGTGGAATTTACCCATTCCACGTGATAAAGATGACGATGACGCAGTATAATGGAATGTACCCACTACACGTGATCACGATGAAGTATAAGCGCGTTCCAGTATAGTGGAATGTACCCACTACACGTGATAACAATAACGATGACGCTGATGACCATGAAGTATAAGCGCGTTCCTCTGTAGTAGTACTAGTAGTTGTAGTAGGTAGGTAGCCACGTATAGTGGAATGTACCCACTACACGTGATAACGATGAAGTATAAGCGCCTTCCAGTATAGTGCAATGTACCCACTACACGTGATAACGATGACGATGCCGCTGATGACCATGAAGTATAAGCGCGTTCCAGACCACACATTCTATTTCTGCCATGGATGAAAACGATCGAGCTTCGCCCACTATCATCATTCACTTCGTGGATATGGCGTGATTTTTTTTTATTAAACGCACTCGTCACCAACTGAAATATTTGTGTGAGTTTCACGTAAGTGTACATATCTTCATACAATTTGGTTTGTCAGCAAATAATACTTCAAATCTCAAAGGAAAAATGTGAAACAATAAAATTATGGTATTTACAGTTTTTTTTACCACATTTCTTTCATTGATGGGACCCAAACAAAATATTTTTTATGTGGTATTTCTTAGAACTCTTCATTGTTAAGAAATGAAGAAATTCACTTCAAATCATATTTTCTTTTTAACAGGAAAATAACTTTTGATATTGGCCCCAAGAACGCGCCCGACATTTTGCAGTATTGCAATTTGGCCGCACAGAACTGTCACTTTGGCAGCTGACACTTGCCACAGTCTTGGTGGGGAATGCCAGCAGAACTAAAAGAAAGCAGAAGGAACCGAGACAAGAAAAAGCGACAGGGACATGAAGAATGCTGGCATTCTTCCTGTCCCTGTCTCTTTTTCTTGTCTCGGTTCCTTCTGCTTTCTTTTAGTTCTGCTGGCATTCCCACCAAGACTATGTACCAACTTGCCCAACAAGCCACCCTAATGAACTTGCCACAGGCATTGAAGGTGCAAGGTGTTTGTTGGCTGCTGGTGGGAACTCAAAAGTCTTGTCGCATTCATTTCATGGTTGCAAGTGCTGGATTTGCGTCACAAATGTCGCCATGCTTGGCGTGCCCAGTGAAAAAATACAATCCCAGAGAACAGTAACAGGTATTGTTGGCACATCGTGCTACGGGGCCATCTTCTCAACTAGAATGTCAAGAAAAATGTACAGCGTGAGAGTTCGTTAATTTAACCCTCATCAGTTCAGATAATTCGGATGTGTTCATCGGTCCCGGCCAGCATACACATTGTTTAATGGTGTAAAACTCTTGTTAATTCGGTCATATTTGGCCGCAACCTGGATATTGCGGACGATCCCGGTAGCACACGCAGCTCGGTGTGACGCAAATGTGTGGCGCAAAAGAGCAAAAAATGACGTGCACAGCCAACCGAAACGGGATTGTGCAGTCCGCATTGCCATCTTCATCATTACGAACCGCACAGTGAAGGCAGGAAAGCCAGAACGCTTCATGCCTATTTGCATTCACCACCGTGTGACACCTCGTTGGGCTCGGGCGGTTAAAAAGGCGTGGTTGCCATCATAGACATGCGCAGGGTTCCCCTACAGGGGGGCAAAGGTTCGTTGCAGCGTCCCTCTCCCTATCAAAGGGACACAATAGAGAAACATTGACTTGGTTTAGATTGACAAACTGCACTCTGAGAACTCTAATGCCATTTGTTTCACTGTCATAAGTTCATTATTAGCGGAGAAAATCAAGGTGGAAGTTTCATTTTTAAATTTCGCGCCGAAATCTCTGCACGTGACGTCAAAAATTTTAAAATGTATTTTTCGTCTTTCCGCGAGATTGGCTCGATGAAATTTTCTGAAACTTCGTATGCTAGGTCTATGGCACCCACAGATGACAATGTACAGGGGGGCTCAAAAGTTCCCAGGCCACGCTCCCATAGAAATACATGGGATAGTGGCCTGGGAACTTTTGACCAGCCCTGTACTTCATTTTTATCGATTAGAAGCTACGTAAGACCCAGTAGGCGCCTTCAAAATCTATGGCGTTCAATGTTAGGTGCGGGAATCTCAAGGTGGCATCTCCACCCGCATTTTCTTTTTGCGTGTTTTCTCGCTTAGCAAGCGTTGTGTCGCGGTAAGAGTGTTTTTTTCGGGATTGTGAAATTGTACTTTACTAATACGCGAAAAACCATTTTGCTCTTTAGTGTCCCTTTAAGTCATTGTATGGGGCATACAATGACTGAAATTTGTGTAACAAATGTTAGCATGCGTGGCAGGCCCGATGACTGCTGTAGACCAGGGGTCTCAAACACGCGGCGCGCGGGCCGCATGCGGCCCGCGAACCTCTCGCTTGTGGCCCGCCGCCCACACATATTCGTTCTATATTTTTTATTGTCTTAATAAGTATCTTCGTGAGCTACACAGGCATTACAGGTCTAAAAGCATTGTTTTCGTGAGGCACCCTCTGTGGTCAACATCGCAGGATAATGTATCCTGTATTGATACATTATCGTGCAACAGCTCTGCATTTCAGAATCGGCCTCCAGGTTTTAGTTGTTGTAGTCATATTGTAGATCGGTATCGACATGTTGTCGTAATCCTGGCACCAAATATCTTTCAGAAATGACCCGCATACGAGATATGGGAGAGGCTTTCTTTCAAATGGCAACGTGTGCTGAGTTTGTGCAAACTTGCCCCCCCCCCCCTTCGCCGCTTCCGGCCCTTGCGGAACTAAATTATGCGACTGCGGCCCGCTGGCTTAGTTGAGTTTGAGACCCCTGCTATAGACGCTAGAGAGCAGCCACATGTATTGTTGTCACATTGTGTTAGAGGGAGCACCTTAGGCAACTGGGGTGGGAGAAGCCGGGGCGGCCTCCCTCCTGCCCCCTCCCCGTGTGCACGCCTATGGTCGCCATCCGCAATCGCGTTGTTGGCGACCAAGGCTTCAGGAGCTGCGGCAAATTTCTTTTTTTTACCACCGAAAAGAAGTATCGTCACGTGTATTGTCAGGCTGACGGAGGGGGGGGGGGCGGTACGTAGTAAGGTAGGGATGCCACATAGTTTTGAACTAATTAAGACATGGTGGTCTTGCGCTATGGTAATATTGTGAAAAAAGTTCCAGGATAACGAAAATTATGGCTTTTACGCTGCTCTTATACAAAATGAGTACAGCATTTATGTATTCACCAAGAAAATTGAAGTTGATGTCATAGTTTCTTAATTTTTCTTGGTGCTTTCGATAGTTCGGAATTCGTTTAATTCGGACAATTTTAGGGGGCGAAGCTCCCTAAGGGTGTGGGTGTGTCCCTCCTCTGTAGTTGTCGTAGTAGTAGTAGGTAGGTAGGTAGATAGCCACGTATAGTGGAATATACCCACTCCACGTGATAAAGATGACGATGACGCAGTATAGTGGAATGTACCCACTACACGTGATAACGATGAAGTATAAGCGCGTTCCAGTATAGTAGAATGTACCCACTACACGTGATAACGATGACGATGACGCTGATGACCATGAAGTATAAGCGCGTTCCAGACCAAACATTCTCTTTCTGCCATGGATGAAAACGATCGAGCTTCGCCCACTCATTATCATTCACTTCGTGGATATGGCGTGATTTTTAGGGGCGAAGCTCCTTAGGGCATAGGCTAGTCCCACGTCGTTGTCGTTGTCGTCGTAGTAGCCACCATGACGATGACGATGACGCTGCCATCACGGCACAGCACGTGGAATGTGCTGTGCATTATGCGTCATAACGATGACGCTGATGACGATGAAGAATAAGCGTCGTAGCCACCTCTAGGTCTCAGAATGATCACTAGAGGGCACAACAATCCGAGCAACCTGCATCGATCTCGTCTTTGCAAACTTCCCACTACGACCCATCCCAGAACCCCCTATCCCTCCACCGAACATAACGCCGTTAAAATGAAGGCGGAAAGGAAGCCACGGCTTATGTAAACAGTAACCACCGCGGCTTCCTACCAACGAAGAAAACACGGCTCCAGTACGAAAACGGAAAATCACGGCTCACGAATAAATAAAATTTCTTAATATATCCCTCTATTGCATGGCGTCCCAATTTGGCACATACCGATTAACATTTTTTATAGCGGGTGCAAGAGGACTAGTGGAGAATGTGACACAGTTAGGGTAATCCTTATAGTTACGTGCACTAAATATAAAAAAAACGCTGCCATCCCTAGAGCAGTATGAAATCTAGACATGAAATAGATTTCACGGTGCACGTGCAAGCTCGGATCACGAATAACAGTGACTGCTATATTTTTCTTGCAACCATTTTCTCGTTGCAGAAGCAAGAAAAATTTATTTTGGCATATCTCGTGGCTTTGGAAGTTCATGCTCATTAAGGCTCTTCTCAATTCCGTTTTCCACTAAGATATATAGTCGGAAATCGGCATGTGCCATATTTGGCACAGTATGCATGTGAGTGGTGAAATGTGCAAAATGATGCCATCTATGTTTTGCTGCACAATGCAAATACAAACACAAAGAAATCCTCTAAGATCATGCAGCACAGCTCTGTTTTGCCAGATTTCAGTTGTGGTGGTAGGTTTTGAGATGCTTCACGAAAGTATCTAGTGTCAGCAACAGTACCTGGCAATTTTTTGTTACATTATTGGCGTGGGTGCACGAAAAAAATGATGTGAAGTCAAACCAGTGCACGGCGATATTTAGCTTTTACGATTTGTCGGCAACTGACGCTCACAACCACAAGTCAGTGGTTGGAAATTCGGCTGGAAAATATAGCAGTATAGTGGAATGCGAACAGCCAAACGTCTAAGCGGCCATCTTGCACGTAAATGCCGGCAGTCAGATGCACCAACCAAAATGTTCAATTATGCCTGAACACAGGAAGCAATCGCTTTGCTTTATTCCACAAATCACGCTAAAAAGACCGCAATCAGTGAGATTTTCTTTTTTCAGCCATGGCAGCAATTTTGCTCGCCCATTTGCATAGTGCGCCATATTTGGCACAAACCTTTATCTTCATTAATACAGTCATAATAACGACGCGACATACTTCATCTGTCGCGTCGTGTTGCTAGACTGAGGCGTTTAAAAAGAAACGGTGACCCCTTTAAAATACAGGAATTTAGCCTCGCGAAAGAAGAACTTCGGGTCAAAATTAATTCCTTGAAAGACTTCTACTTCAAAGTTACATTGCAAGATTTAATGAAAAGCAACCCTAAAATATTTTGGGCTTCTATTTTACCCACCTCAGCTGCCACAAATACAGTTGTTATAAATAACGCCCCCTGTAGTGACCCCTTAACTATTTCCAACGCGTTCAACGAATACTTCCAATCGGTATTCACAACTGACAATTTAGACATCCCTAGCTTCCATCATGGTTCAAATAACTCAATCAGTGACATTTCCGTGTCTCTCGATAGTGTTATGAACCTAATTTTGCACTTAGGAAATAAGAAATCTCTTGGTCCTGATGGCATTCCTAATATTTTTTCTTCTTCGATATTGTGAGTGGACCAGCCTCTATTTGACCGTAATTTTTCAAAAGTCCTTATGCACCTCAACTGTCCCTTCAGCTTGGAAATTAGGCAAAATTCTTCCTATGCATAAATCTGGCAACAAGCAGTCACCATTAAACTATCGCCCGATTTTATTAACGTCCCAATCATGCAAACTTTTAGAGCACATAATATGTAAGCATATCATGGGGTTTTTTGAAAATAATAACATCCTAAGTGATGCTCAGCATGGTTTTCGCAAAGGTTTTAGTACAACAACCAAGCTTGTAGAATTTTCCCATGACATTTCGCACGCTCTAGACTCTGGTATCCAAATCGATGCAATTTTCATCGATTTTTCAAAGGCATTCGACACTGTTACACATTCTAAACTTCTGCATAAACTTCACGCTATTCTTAAAAATCATTCCTTAGTTGACTGGATTGCTAGCTTTTTAAACAACCGTTCCCAGTATGTTTCTTTTAATTCCTCAAACTCGTCTGTTGTGAATGTGTCATCCGGAGTCCCCCCAGGGTTCGGTCCTGGGACCACTTTTGTTCTTATTGTACATAAATGATTTGCCCAATTATGTGTCTGCGAAAATCCGCCTTTACGCTGATGACTGTGTACTGTACAGTGTAATTAGTACCAATGATGACCACATTTTACTTAATGATTCTTTTACACAGTTTTGCAGATGGTGCGAGACATGGCAAATGAACATAAACTTTCTTAAAACAGTCACTCTTTCCTTTTGTAAACGCACCTCTGTTTCTCTGTTCGATTACTCTTTCAATGGCTCCTCTCTGAAACGTGTGTCCGAGTATAAGTACCTAGGCCTCATCTTCACACACAACATGATTTGGTCCAAACATATCGAATACACTTGCAACAAAGCTTTAAAGAAACTGGGCTGCCTAAATCGTACATTAAAAGATGCTCCACACGAAACAAAATTGCTAACGTATAAATCACTCATCCTTCCCATCCTCGAATATGCCTGCCCCGTATGGAGCCCATATAAAAAATAGGACATAAGCACACTAGAATCTGTTCAGAAGAAAGCCATCCGTTTCATTTTCCGCCGTTGCGACTGGAATTTCTCGCCCTCCTCTCACCTTGCTACGTTAGGACTACAAACCCTGTGCGAGCGACGCGATCTGGAATGCCTAAAGTTGCTGCATATTCTTGTTAATACCCCACGCTACACATTAACTAACGAATATCTGTCTCCTGATAAACTGAAACCCACAAGGAACAGCCACAAGCTCAACCTGACACCGTTCCATCCACGCACTAACCTATTTAAATTCAGCTTCTTTCCGCACACTATTGAAAAATGGAATGTATTGCCTGGGTCAACTAGATCATTGCCTTTAGAAGATTTTTCGCATGAATGTATTGATTCGCGATTGGTTTATTAAGAGTTGTATTCTTGTTTGTTTTTTCTGTTTTTTTTCTTTTTTTCACTTGCTTGCAGTGTTGCATTGTCTTTCTGTTTGTGTTCTCATGTAGAGAAAACCCACTTCCTGCAATAGCCCAAATTGGGCCGCAGTATGTAAAAATAAATAAATAAATAAATAAATAAATAAATAATAAATCTGAACATTTTTGTACATGTTTTTCTTCATGTAGTTAATGATAAAACATGATCAAATTATTTTTCAAAATGATTTTCTCATAATTCATGCAATAGAGGGATATACACACAATGTTTGTCAGGTCTTTGATGATGTACTGGGCAAGATTCCCGAAAGATTCACGGTTTTTACCGATGAACCTCCGAAGCTTCGCCCACTCATCATCATTCACTCCGTGGATATGCGTGGATTTTTTTCCGATCCTGTGAAATCAGAGTTAACAAGCTTTTACTGTATACAATGCACAACAATGTTATATGCTGACGCACTCTATGAAAATGTGATGAAATGCAGGTTGCTGTGTACTGCCTGGATTATGTCCCACTATTTTTTGTTTTCTCTAATTTGCTTCATTAGGCGTTTTTAATTAGCTTACCTTTGGAGCAACCAAGCTGGGCAAGAATTCCCATGAGACAGTTGGAGATTGGTCGGCAAAATGTCCAATTAGACAGTTTTCTGCACTGTACTTGTGTGTTGCATTGAAGCATGGTAAAACTAGTTCTTCATTTTAAAGTGCAAATAAATGTTTTTTTCGTTATCTTTTGATACACATGCCTTGGTCGTTAGTGCTCCAGGCCATGCAATTCGCATCCTATTTGTTTTCTTCTTCGGCCGCAAATGCGTTGCCGCTCTGCGCACTCGAAGTTCTCTGAACAGCCTACAATCTGCCTTTGAATCCTGTACGAGCTCTGTGTTTAATAAAGCTTGCTTTAATTTTGCACTATGGGATAACTGTGTGAACGTCGTGCTATATGTGACAACACATTTTGAGTCAAGCCTTCATATTCAGCTCGATTACATTCTGTATGTGAGGGCCATATATCCCCGTGCGTCAAAAGCACCATAAAAACAGCGCTGGGGCCAGGATTTCCCCCACTATGATTAGTCTAGTGGCCATAAAAGGACTAGAGCCCTTTAGCTCTTAAAGGTCAGCTTTCTAGCGCTTCCATGGGAGCCTACAGGGAGAGGGGTACCGCTCAAACTATGGGATTTTTCGCATGGGCGTTGGGGCGTAATTGTGCATAAACACCTCTACACCCTTTTTGCCGTATGGGTGTAATCTTGCTATTACACACCCATGGGTGTGAACAAGAATATTCACACCCATGGGTGAAAATTTGGAAATACGCTCATTGTATAGGTGTAATCCTGCTTGTTACACCCATTTTGTGGGGTGTAGGGGGTGAGCTATACACACCATATTACGCCCATATGGGTGTAATTTGGTTTACAGTGTACATTTCAGCGTACCGCTTCTGGAGTTGGTAATGACCATGCTGTTCTTGGCAGCGTTACGCAACTGTAAACAACTGGTTATATAAAACATATGCGACTGTTCAACGTACATGTCCGTGCGTATAAGATTTGTGCATATGTTTAGCGTCATTTCGTAATGTTTCGCTCAGCAAAAAAAATTACATCACAGTCCCCTTCCCTCCGCATGCTTCGCATGACATCGAATCCCATGGGATGTGGGATCTGCCAAATGTTTTGGGTATTTGCACCTGTGTGTAGTGGGTATGGGAACGAGAGAGGTGGAAGAGGTGAAGAGGAAGAAGACATGTCTTGGGATAACAACAACCTTGGTGCGAACTCAAGGCCGCTGAGGCTACCACTGCATCGCGTCTTAAAAAATCTCTTTGTTGGACGTTACATTATTATATCACTCTATGCGCCTTCACATCAACTGCAATATGGTTCAGTAAAAATAGAGGCTTCACGATTGGCTCCAGAAAACATTATCTTCCTCGCGCACGCGGTTACTTGAGGAATTGTTCAATTAATTTCATAGAGCATTCAATCACTCACCCTAGCTGAGCACAGGCGTAGTTGCTCCTTTCTGTCAGGTAGCGGAATTCTTTGGTTTTGTGTCAGGGAAGCGGAGGGTGACACAAAATGTCACCGACGGTGAGTTTATCGAAAAAAACAGCACTGACTGCCTCGCTTAGAGTACAGTACTGCCACTGCTAACTTCGTAAACAACGGTGGCGTTCTTCCTATTCGGAGCCTATGAACAACGAGCACTGCGCTCTAGAGGCATCGTCAGAAGAGAGCACCACATCATGTACAGTTCAGCGTCTTGGCCTTTATCTTACTTGGCATGCGAAAAGGGGAAAGACCTCGCCGGCTGCTCTCATATCTCCTCCTCCTGTTGAAGTGTTTTGTCTGTTCGCTGATTAAGGTTTGCAAGAACAGTTTCTCTTGGGCTGGATACGTGTTATCGGTATGGCCTGTGAAGACGTCTCGTGTTTGAAAGCAGTGTCGCTGGTAATATCAATGGCACACTAGCGGCGCAGAAGCAGATGAGCTCAAATGGGCCTCAATGACATCAACGAGCAGCTTAAAATCCACTTTTGCGAGAAAAATACCTGCAGTGAAAATAAAATTTTCTTTTATGTTTCATGCCGGGGTCCACCAAGTATATCCGTTACGGGTATGACGTTGATATAAATAACGCTTGATATAAGAAAAATCATTATGAAAATGTTCCCCCGCCGGGAATCGAACCTCTGACTCCTTAGCCCGCGACGAAGGAACCCGGTTTCTCACCAACTAAGCCACCGACGCAGCTGGAGCAACCTGCCAACGCGCCTTGTGTCTCTCAAGGTAGGCACTCACTAGCGGCAAAAACGCGAGCGACACGCCGCGTGTGGCAAGCGTGCTCGCGGCAGGTGCGTGCAATCGTGTTTCTATTCGCGTTTTACGCTACAAAGCAGTGATAATTGGAGTCTCGAGTTGTATAAGACATCAAGAATTGCTGCCGCGCCGCCTAAAACGCGAATGGGAACGGGAACGCACGCGCCGGCCGCGAGCGCGCTTGCCGCACGTGGCGTGTCGCGCGCGTTCTTGTCCCTAGTGAGTACCTACGCTCACACATTCTCTCTCGCACGGTGCTCTCTGTTGGCGTGGCTTAGGCGTGGCGGGTCGGTGTCGCCGCCTGTGAGCGGGGAAGAGAAGTTATGCGGCATGACACTTACTAGCGCCGATAGCGAACGATTAGTCGACGACGCAGTTAAAGCATGGCGTCAGAGATTCCACGCCGGCGCACAATCTCGGAGGCCATGCTTTAACTGCGTCTCGATAGCAGTCAAAAACATTGGCCGCGCTAGCATTGGAGAGTCGCCGATGTAGCTATGTTCTTTGCCTTTAGCTTCGTGTTAGCGTGTGACAGCTCTTTGTCGGAGTAGTGCATCTTCCACATGCACCAACGTTGTTTCGCCGACGGCTGCTTCGGGTGTGACTAATGAAACTGCTGCAGTGAGCGCGGCCGCAAGGCAGCGATGTCGACGGGCGAATGTCGTGCCTTGGTGGAGCGAGACAGAAACCAGCAGGACGTAGAACGCCTGCGCGTGCTCGCGGCTCAAGCTACGAACCCCTGCCTCCCGCGTTGCTGAAGCGCAGAGTGGTAGTGTATGCATGAGCGCAGGAGTTACCTTATTACTCAGGCACGCACACCATACCACTTCTTTGAAGACGCGCATATCGAGTGCCAGTGTTCATTACGTGCTTGTTGGTGTCTGTGCGCTAGATTCACGATACGCTGTGTCCAGGTATATCACGTTGGCAACTTCAGCTACAACAACGGTTAATTCATGACCATGGGCGTTAGTCGGCGCGATGGATATTTGCCACTAGGCGTCTACGTGGGTGTGTCCAAGTCAAACGGTGCTATAGCTGTCAAAGACCAAGAGACATTGTACACGCTCTCATATATCGCTACGCAATAAGCACTACTTCTGCGAAGACGCGTTTTACTTTCGTGTTATACCGATTCCTATGACGGAGGGATCAGCCATGTATTTTTTTTTTAATCAGTGGGGGAAACAGGCTTTCTTAACGCAGGTCAGTTCACATCGCAAAAAATAAACGCAGACAGAAACGCCCAGAAACGCCATTGTGTGGCTCTGTTGTTGCCTCCTAAATATTGTATGATTTCCGGGTGCACTACGAAATGCCCCATAAAAGTGGAATTCTGTAGCTAGCGTTTTTCCAGCGGTAGGAACGTCCACATGGAGATAACAATCCAACTTTCGCTGAAAGGCAATTTAGTACTTCTTCGAAGTTTACTCCCGGCTGTATCAGCTGGCATACCCTCCAGGTAAGCGGGAGACGCGTCACTAGCCCCAATTTTTCCTATGGTGCTTGATAGGCCAAACTTCCAAGACAAAAAAGTAACACGTAAAAAAGCAGTGATACTGCATAGAAACAATGATGTTGATGTGCGGCAGGGCAACAGTATTCAGCTGGTCGTCTGCTTTTGAACCATGTGTCGAAGCGCTGGACACATGGTGGGAATTCGGATGCCGTTCGCCATACGGCTGTTCACGCCAACAGCCGTATCCGACAAATGTCCAACAGGTTCCAACGGCATGCGGAGATGTCATGGTCTCTAAGGATGGACAACGACACAGGGCACTGAGGACTTCGAAAAATTCTTTATGCGAAAGAAAAGCAACCTATATATACAGAAGAAGTGAGAACCCCAAAACATAAAAAAACATTCCCTTGCACACTCTATATGCGCAAACTAAAAAAAATGCCCCCCACCTCCCCGAAGGGAATCGTGAGGAAATGCGAATGCATTTCGCGCGCGCTTCACTCCATTATATATACGTGCGAGCGAGCGGACGGGAGAGTGGGGCGCAGGGAGGAGAGAGAGCGAACGGCGAGAGAAGGAGCGGCGAAGCACTGCGCCTACCCTCTGCTACACTCTCTCCACACACGCGGGAGCTCCGCCGAGCTTCCGCGATGCGAGCGCCTTCACACACCAGAGCGCGCTCCTCCTCTCCACTCACTCTCCGCTACTCCGCCCGCACCACCTGCTCCAGTTGCTAGGGGCGAGGATAAGCGCGCGCGCCCGCAGCGGTTGCTATGGGAGAGGGAGTGAGAACGGGAGTGATAACACCTGCCGGCGCGCACACCTCCTCAACCTATCCTCCTCCTCCTCCTCCGCGGACAACGCAGGACAACGCCGGATGCCTGAGATAGCCCGACTAAGAAATGCATTCGCATTTAAAAGTTATATTTACAGTTCCATCACTGGTTGATGGCCTTGACGTGGCGGCTCCGGCGCTGAGACGAAGTCTCGTCGTGTCCGCGAAGTACGCCGCTTCACCGGAGCATGATCGTCCGCTGCATCGTCGGGGCCTCGTAGTGGCCGGTCACCGCCGCGTCAGGATACTCGCCGCGGCTGTACCGCTCGGCCTCTTGTGCGCAGCCCGCGGAGCACAGCCGCAGGACATCTGCGCGTCCTCAGGAGAACAATCTCGCTGGGCCGATCTGGTCGCACTCCCGGTCGTGCCCCGCAGCTCCCAGTACGTTGCTGCGACGGCTGGTATACTCTTCCGGGAGCTCTGCTGGCGGACCTCGGGCAACGCCTTGACGCTACCACCACTCGTCCGCGCCTCTTGCTGTTCCAATCTCCTCTGCCCTCTCTCCTCTCTGCCGGCCACGTCGCCTCTCGTGCCCGTTCTTCTACCTCTTCTTCTTTGTGTTCTTTTTTCAATTCTCTTTCAACGTACCATCTTCTTTTTTTATACTATATTTCTTCACTTGATATATTCTTTTCTCTTATTTCTTCTTCCTCTTCTCCCACCAGTCAATATACTCATGACAGGAGACGATTCGCACACCTGGCGGGCATCCAACTTACTGAATGTAGCCGCGCCGTATTGGTCTGGCGGCGGCAGCCAATGGCAGCGCGGGAGACGTGTGACGTCACGCCACTGGTGGCGCCCCTGTCGCTAGTTCATTCCTCGCCGCTCCAATGGCTCCGACCGCTTTGGTATTTGCCGATATGCCATTGACGGGGGCATGAAAACATCGGCTAATCTCTGTTTGTGACATCAAATGACTCATGATTGAATAAAGTGATGCTTGAAATATGACATTTCTGCGAGGCGATGCACGTTTCGGAACTTGTGAGGTAAACACTAGCACCGGCCATCTCGGCGATCTGGCTCGCTTCGCTTCCACCTTTGCACTTCACATCGAGGCGATCGCATAGAGAAACCTAAATGCGCATGTAACCGCGTCAAATGAGATTACAAGTTTTTATCGTGTTGGCAAAAGTAAGCACTCGGCGATGAGCTCGCGTTTGATCGCAAACGGCTAGCGACAGCGCCCGCCTGGATAGGCCTATACTTTCGGAGTTGTGAATGAAGGCGGGCTGGTGCGATGTTTGTCGCTGGCGAAGGCATAAGCTTTATTGGCAATGTTCTTAGAGAAGGAAGCATGGCTGTGTAAGGTTGTGTTGTTTATTTCGTTCTCCATGAAGATGATACGACGCCGTCCGAGCGTACAAGTTGACGTGGCCGTGGTGCCGTACGTGGACGGAGCCTGCGCGCGGATTGCTTGTTTGCCCCATGTGTCCTGAATCTTGAAAATTCGGCGAACCCAGCCTTCAAGGACACGTACACAAGAAGAGAATATTTACGACCACAACGCTGGGAACTAACAGCAGTTAAATGAAAAAAAACCATCTAAACTCGAAAAGAAAACCGAAAACGCACATGCGCCCTACAGGATATCTTATGGGAGAAAATGGTGGGCCTGTGACAAACGACAAGGCACAACCAAAACGCCAATGTCCTTTAAAAAATTGTGCACATAAAATCGCAGTGCATGGCACCTTCTAATTACGTTTGTCTAAAAACTTCACCTCGTTTCCTAATAGCTAAATGGAAGGTACGCTTACACACCGACCCTGTCCGTGTTTTTGCATTTGTTATGCCTTCAATTACTTCTATTTGACATTTCGTGGCTCCCCTACCAAAAAATGTCGGTGTCGTTAAAAATGGCTGAACACCCGCACGTTCTGCAATGCGCATGAGTGATGCGATGCGGGCTTGTTGGTAGCACATCTTCAATAGGTTTCTTTGAAGGGCTTGTTTCTTTGTAGTGTTTGTTAATTGTTTGTTACATGACTTTGACACTAAGTGTTCCAATGTTTTTACTGTTGTACGTGAGCGCCTTTGTCCCCTAGAAGTTACATTCGAGGTTACCGTGCAAGGAAGTATTAAGTTTTTAGATGTTAATTTTACCTTCAGTGATGACCTGACATGCTGGTGCAACAGTCCTAGGGCAATTAAACCATTGTTGTCATATCACTCAGCCCATTCTAAATTAATTAAGAGAGGAGTTGCGAAATTTTATTTCACCAACGCGCTTTACAAATCATGCGTTCACTGTACCGACGAAGCATTCAATCAGCAGTCTTTGCGTCTACAAGATGCTGGTTATCCCAGACACCTCTTGGCGTCATTCGCTGAAGGAATGTTGAAGCAAGCGCCAAAAGCTAGTAACCCTGAAAGCATGCAAGAAACTTGTGAGCGAGAGAAAAAACGAACGACAGTAATTCCTGACATCCAACGGTTGTCGCACAAATTAAAGAAAATCGCACGGCGCGGAAAACAAGATGTTGCTTTCTCAGCGCCTAATAAACTATTCAGCCTATGCAGAAAAGCAATTACAGGGAAGAAAAGTGCTCCGGACTACCAAGGAACACAGGAATAAATTTGTTGAATGTAACACCTCAGTCATCTACAGCATTCCCTTGACATGGGAAAAGTGTTACGTAGGGCAATCAGGAAAATGCATTAATGATAGGTTGCGTGAACACAAAAATAAAGTTGGAAAAATCGCAAGTGATGGTGTTCTCGCTCTACATTTTAATCTGCATCAATGTTCCCCTCTCTTTGAAGACACCAAAATAACATCTAGAAGCAAATGTGAAACAACACGACTGATAATAGAAGCCGAACAGAATGCTGCACTCGGAGATATGTGTGTTAGCAAGCCATCGTTGACACTTTCAGCAAAAGAATTAGCGTATCTGCGCATGCCTTGAGTTTCCAGTGTTTTACGCTTTGTTCACCATGATCACGTGGCTGTGATTCGTAAGGCGAGTGCATAAATTGCCACGCGCGTTTCGTATTATACTTTTGCTGTATTCGGTTTACGCCTACAAAGACTGTAAGCAATGCTCAGTGTTGGCGTGCCGGAAAAGCCGCGTCATCTCCTCCGTAAAGATGGTGACGCTCTCATTCGGGAGCTGCACTCGGGTGTCCAGTAAAGCGGCGGCCCTTTCCTTTCGGACGACGCTCGCGAACGTCTCCAAGAAAGCGCCGCGAAAGAGGTCCCATGTTCGAAGCATGGACTCCCGGTTCTCGAACCACGTCCTCGCGGCGTCTTCGAGGTAGAAGTAGGCGCGCCGCAGTTTTTCGTCGGAGTCCCAGTTGTTCATAGTCGCGACTCGTTCGTATGTCTCTAGCCAGGTCTCGGGGTCCTCGCTTGGCGATCCATGGAAAGTCGGTGGCTCTCTCGGTGGCTGGATCACGATCGTTGCAGGGGACACAGCGGCCGTCATTGTCCCTGTCGTCTTCGTCACCGTGGCTTTTGTCTTGTCCGGTAGGAGTCCGTGCTGCGGGGGGAGTCCTTTCAGTCTGCGGCTGGCCTCGACTGTCACTGATGGTGTCGGTGTCTTGTTTGCGACGTGGGCTAGGTTCATGGCTTGAGGGGGGTGTTCGGTACATGGGCCGTGAAGCACCTCCACCAGATGTCACGTGGTCGTGACGTTGATCAAAGCAGCAGTCGGTATGTCCAAGAGGAAAGTGTTTATTTGGCCGAACTTGTGGCCGGTAAACGGAAAGTCGGACTACAGCAATGCACACTGGCACTGATAGCGGCGAACTGAGCGCCGGCCGTCGATCAACTGACAAACGGTCAAGTGCGTCGGCATTTATGCGCGTGTCATCGAATATTCCAGCCTTATCACTGGTTGTCGCGACAGCTCTGGAATAAGCTCGCGTGTTCACGTCTTGCGCGCAATCTTAACACAGCGATCTGCAATAATCGCGAAGCTTCTAGAAAAAATGAGGCGCGGATTGCGCTGAGCATTGCTTACAGTCTTCGTAGGCGTAAACCGAATGCAGGAAAAGTATAATACGAAACGCGCGTGCCAATATGTGTGTTAGCAAGCCATCGTTTACACTTTCAGCAAAAGAATTAGCGTATCTGCGCATGCCTTGAGTTTCCAGTGTTTTACGCTTTGTTCACCATGATCACGTGACTGTGATTCGTAAGGTGAGTGCATAAATGTAACCTGGTTTCTGAGAATAAACTATGTTGGAAGTTGGCGCCCAGTGTGTCTATATGTGCCTTCATTTTTGTCCTGTCGTGTATGTGGGCTACATAGAAACCTATTGAAGCAATGCGCAGGCAGGTTCGCGCCTCCTCCTGAAGTGACTGATGCTTTATGTTCTTTCAAGCGAGTGTTCACACAGCGCCCCGTCTGTCTTATGTTGGACAAGGCGGCACCCTGGAAACCATGTCAACTAAAAAACTTCATCTCCCGCTAAAGGGAACCATGTGCGAAGCAGCGGAGAGATATGGTTAGCTTGAGCGGGAGAAACATCGCCACTCTCGTTTCGCGGCAGCGGCCCGGGCGCTCATCGCGGCGCTGCACAGGAGAGAGAATGAGACGCGCTCCGTCATTTTTATACCGCGGAACTACCGTGGTGCCCCCCAGCGGAGTATGCAGCTGTCGCACCACCTGTCGCGCGCCGCTCCGTAGAGGATTCCTACAGGTGAGAAGGGGGGGAACCGCAGGAGAGGAGAGAGAGAGGGGGAGAGGACGCGCATGCGCTGTGGGGATGTCGGACGCGGGCGCCGCTCCGTAGAGGATTTCTACAGCAGAGAAAGGGGGGTGATCGTAGGAGAGAGTGGGAGAGGACGCGCATGCGCTGTGGGACGCGGGCGCCGCTTTGTAGAGTAGACGATTCCTACAGCAGAGAAAGGGGGGTGATCGTAGGAGAGAGGGGGAGAGGACGCGCATGCGCTGTGGGACGCGGGCGCCGCTCCGCAGGGTAGAGTATTCCTACAGGAGAGAAAGGGGTGAGCGTAGGAGAGGAGATAGAGAGGGGGGAGGAGACGCGCATGCGCTGTGGTGGTGTTGGACGCGCGAAGGAGGGACGGACTAAGCCCCCCCCCCCCCCCCCACACACACACACACTGACTGACTGACTGACTGACAGATGTAGCGCTTGTCGGTGTCGGTGTAGTCGGAAAATGCAAAGCATTGACCAAGTTCTGGTTCGCATAGTGGATAAGGCCAGACAAGCCGTTCAAAAGAACTTCAGAACTGTTGACTTCAGTGCAAAGCTTCAAAGAAAACGGGCAATTAAGAAGCTCAAAGAAATGAAACTCGATGGAGTCGCCAATTCTGTTTCAAAATCAGACAAATATTCCCTGGAAATTTTCTTCACTGGCAAAACACACAAGATGGATTGCCCTCTACATGCTATTGTTTCGGAGAGGGCCAGCTGGCAGCGCGTTGTGGGTTCATACCTGAAGCAACACCTCGACCAAATATTGGGGCAAGACCCGTACCGCCTAAGAAGCTCCAAGTAACTTGTTTTAACCTTTGAAAAGGGTATTCCACAAGACTCTACAGCATTTTCTGTGGATGTGAAAGACCTGTTCTATTCCATTCCGCACGAAGGACTGTACAAAGCTGTAAGAGACAGCATTGAAGAGCATGGTGAGGTAGAGTTTCAAAATAGTGTTGGTGTTCGCACTGAAGATTTTTTTAGAATTGCTGCAGTTTTACCTAAGTTCCACAGCCACCTTCTACGACGGGCTATATTATGTTCAAAAATCAGGCATTTGCATTGGTTCGGTAGTCGCGCCTGTGCTGTGTGACATTTCAATGTCCTTTTTTGACAAACGACTTCAAAAAGAATTAGCCAAGTTCCCCGTGTTGCATGTTTTCCGCTATGTGGACGATTTCTTAGTTATTTTAAGCAATTCTTTTAGTAATGACCTTGACAGTGTTCTCACCAAAGTCATCAACACCTTCTCCTCTGAGGGGCAAGGTTTAACCTTCACCCACGAGCTGACCAAGGACAACCACATCCAGTTTTTAGATCTTAAACTGCATTTTACCGACACCCACGTTTGCTGGTCATACAACCCAAGGTCTAACAAAAGCCTACTGCCTTACATGAGCGCACACTCCAAACTCGTTAAACGAGGCATCATCACGTCTACTTTATTCTCGGCCCTACAGAAATCCTGTGCACACTCGGTTGTAGCCAGTTTCAACAGTCGGGTTGAACGCCTGCTGTCTGCCGGGTACCCGGATCACTTAATCCGCAGTGCTTCTGAAAGCATACTTCAGAAAATAAAATCTACAAAAAAAGAAACAGCAACCCTTGAATCTACAATCACCTTTTGTTAAGCCATATTTTAAGTGTCTGTCACACAACATCAAGAAAGCTGCGGAAAGGCACGGGATTCGCGTCGTGTTTTCAGCACCATGCCAACTCACGAAAGTGTGCCCTATGCTAACTAAAGAAAGAGAAAAAGACGGGCACGGTGAGTGCAAAAAGAATCACAAGTCTGAGTACACTAAATGCGTGTCAAATGTCATTTATGAAATTCCGTTATCATGTGGCCGGTCGTATATCGGCCAAACCGGACGCTGCTTCAATGAACGTGCTCAGGAACACGCGCGATCCATGCGCACTGGCTCAGGCAGTAATCTTGCCTTACACTGCAGGAACTGCGACAGCTGTTTTCCGCAGCTAGACAAAACAACATTCCTTTCCAAGGCAAGAACTTAAACAGAAAGAGAGATCATCGATGCTTTCTTCATAGCTAAAAGAGGTGACGCGTGCGTTAGTTCACCCTCATTGTCGTTATCAAACGCAAGGAAAATAGATTTTTAGAAAGGAATATTAGGATATTTCCGAGATTGTAACGCGAACGTGGTCATGGCACTTTTCTGCTGACTGTAAGGTCATCGGTGCAATCTTTTCCTTGTCGAAGTTTATAAATGTTGTACCTTCGTGAAATAAACACAGTTGGAAGTCTGCGCTTTGTGTGTGCGTGTTCTATGTGTCTAACGTGTTGTCGTCTTCGCGCAGTTAAAACATGTCTTAAAAATCCAATACCATCCCTCACCCAGGCGACAGGGACACGCCGTACTCGTATAATAAAGTCACTAAATTCTTTTACCTGGCGCAAACGCTTTACCCTCCTCTGCACCCTAACCTCAACAGACCCCAAGCAGTCTCCCTTCGACCACTCCAAACGAAATCGTATCCCAGTCCTGCGTATCTTCAGGAGACCTACCCGGACGTCTTCCCGAACGGCCTGTGCTCGGCATGTGGCAAGACAGCCAAATTAGAACATATCCTCAGCACGTGCCAACCCATGAACTCAAGCTTCACTTTAAAGGAGTGGGAGACCGCTTCTACGCAGCCCCGCTCCCAATGATCAGCTCACGGCTGCCCAGCGGGCCCGCGAGGTGGCCGGCAGGCTCGGCTTACCGGTCCCTACGTGGGACTGAGCCGGGTGCGCGACCCAGTCGCGTTCTGCAGGACCCATTAAAGTTAAGACGAAAGCCTTTAATGTCTCATGCTGACGTCCGTCCGGTGTCCGTCCGGCGTCCGTCCGCCCGGTGTCCGTCCTTCCGTCCGGTGTCCGTCCATCCGTCCGGTGTCCGTTCGTCCGTCTGTCCGTCCGTCCGTGCGGTGTCCGTCCGTCCGGTGTCCGTCCGTCTGCCCGTCCGTCCGGTGTCCGTCCGTCCGTCCGTCCATCCGTCCGGTGTCCGTCCGTCCGTCCGTCTGTCCGTCCCTCTGGTCTGTCTGTCCGTCTGTCTGTCTGTCTGTCTGTCTGTCTGTCTGTCTGTCCATCCGTCCGTCCGTCCGTCCCGTCCATCCGAGCTATGGCACGGAGCCACGTGGCCGTCGGGATTCGCAAACGGACGCCGGTCGCGTCGGACTCTACAGCGCTCGCTCTTTGCTTGCGTAGCTTCGCTGTGCCCAGCGTTTGCAATCATTCTGACCGACGCGGTCTCAATGGACACAGGCGTTCACGGAATACACTTTCGAATTTACACAAGGCCCGTCAATTTAAGCGCTGGAACGCTATTGCGTTTGCACGATGCACAAAGCGCGAGAAAATACTTACGCATGCGAACGGAGGAAGATTAGTCTGGCGTCTCGCTGCTACTCGCGGTAAAAAATTAAAAAAGAAAACACGCACACATTCGCTTTGTGTGTTATCCCACTGGGAGTGTAAAAAAAAAGACATGGCATAGTCAGTGGAACGGCCACACGCTTTCGCCGAACACACTTTAGAATGTACAAAGTGTCCGTCAATTTTTTTCCTTCCTTCCTTCCTTCCTTCCTCGTTTCTTGCACATGCCTAAATGTGCAGGTTTTTAGTGGGCTCATTCGTAGCACCGAAGCATATCGATCTTTTAATCTGAATCCGCGTATCTTTAACACCCCTTCAGTCAGCGAATACGAATTATCAGCTGGCACTCGATGGTGTCGGCCGAACCAGAATTAGCAGTGCTGGAACACAAGTCCGCACATAGAAACATAGCAGCGGCGCTTATGCAGGAAGGCCAGCGAAGCATTGAGGCGCCCCGTCGATGCCGTTGTCGGGCCACTTGCCGACCACATCACTAGGCGTACGAGGAGCATGGCTGTACTTTCGTTAAACGGCCACCGGCGATCACAAAATGCGTCTCCTGAGCAATTTTCGTCGTCGTTATTTTATACACAAAGGAAAAATGGGTAGGTGTCCACTGTCCGCGTCGTATTACGGAGTGATGTATATATATATATATATATATATATATATATATATATATATATATATATATATATATATATATATATATATATATATATATATATATGTATACTTACAAACACGAGAGCGCTCGCAGGCACAGTTGTTTACCGTGCTCTCGCTGGCTGTGCACCGCCGGCCGCACGATGATTCGTATCGGCACTCGCCTTCGCGCAAGATGTTCGACGTCGACGACGATTGTCGCATGGAGAGAGACACAGTTTGAACTGTACTTTAATCCAGATGACATTATTTTCTGCGAAACAAATTCTATGCGACGTTTCTTCCACCTGTGCCGCAACGCACTCGCACCGGCCGCCGGCCCGGCCGGCCGGCTTGGTACCGATGACGTGCGAAGCCTACTTCGTATATCGCTTCGAACGTGGGGCCAGTGACTCTGCGGCAACACGACCGATGACGAACAGCTTACTTTTCTTAGCGCTGTCAGTGGTCTTCGTAGTAATTCCCAATTCGGCACATTGTGTATTATCCGTAGTGTCCGGGCTCGGAGGCTTGCAGTTGTTTGGGCCCGGCAGCGCCGGCAGCTCGATGGGAAAGAAACACGCGGGAGCACATTCGCTCGCTATGTGCGCCGGCGCGAGTTGAACTTGCCTCTTATAACAGCTTCGATTCATTGAACAGTGCTTCGCTTTCACTCTGGCGTACAACCGATACAACTCGTTTTCGTGCTAGCCGAGGGCCGAGCAGTGGCAGCACGGCAGCGGGCGATCGGCGCGCAGTTACCCTCCCCGTTGGTCCCTTCATTGCCGGGCGTTTGCGCACGACACGCACTGTCACGCATTTACTCCCTGTTGGACGAACCGTTTATCCGTTGGTTTAACGACTGCAGTTAGTCCAACTTTGCCGAATTTCGGCTTAGAGTGTACGTCAGAACGCCACCATCATTCATCGTTCATCACTAGTTCTCAAATAGTCATCACAGGGGTGCCGCATAAACGGAACAGAGAAGTCACGATCAAGACAAATGCTTCTTCAGTATTGAGTTACACGTGACCTCAAGTATAAAATAGTAGTTAGCGCTAGCTGC